>JAKCPI010028849.1:0-30231 GCA_023213315.1 Euborellia annulipes | reverse complement strand
GTTATTATTTTAATTATTCCCATAACTTCAAACAAAATAACGAAAAAATGGAGAACTTCATCAAGAATATTTAATTAATAGCTATAAGCAAAAACTATAAAAAAAATACAAAATAAAATATTTATGCTAATTCTGATTTTTTAGGCCTTGAAAATGGTTTTTTTGTAAACCGAAACCAAAATAAGCGCAATTGGTCGGCCATAATTAAGTTTTCAAATAAAAAAAAAGAGTCAAGTGATTTTTCTTTTCCGAAAAGCCCTTCATCTGCTTACAATTGAGACAAGTAATCTCAGCAAATGTAAGATTTTAAATAATTCTTCTTAACAAGAATTTGTTTACCTGAAAGAGTGAGCGAATGCTGGGCTGGAAGACGAGCGAATGATTGAGCAGGAACGAATGAAGAAGGGGATGAGGGAACACAGCTAATCGCGAAATGAGCCCAGTTAGGTGGAGGTTCGTATAAATGGAATTATACAAGAGTCTCTCTAATTTCCTCAAAAGAGCATCTAAAAATGGTCCAATATTTGGGGTGGCGTTGAAAATCTCTAAATAGGTGGGATTATTGCCAGGTTTTTTAGGGTTTAAGGGGTCATCGTCTGATGGCAATGATTCAAATGGCGATTTATTTGTCAATTTCGTTAAAAAATTTTGTGAATTAAGTAAATTTTCATTATTTTTAAGTAAATTAGAATCTGGGACTAGCGGGACGGTTACAGAAGCGTTCAAAGCATCAACATGGGCGGAGTCACTTGGGACGGTTGTTGACGAAACGGAAGGAAAAAGTGAAGTTGAATTTGTGCTGGGTGTATCCGGAGGAGGTTCACTTGATTCCCGGGGTGGATGCACGCCATCATAAGCCCAGGTCCAACCTCGACAAGCCTGAGCACATTTGCGAATCCGTCGTCGGGCATCGCACAAATACGCATGGTAATTGCCGTAGAGACTTTCACCCACTTTATAGCCATATAATCCGTTCGATGGTAGAGATGTCGGACCGCTAGAACTAAAAAACAAAAGTGTGTTTATTGAGGAAAAAGATGTCTTTTTCAATTTGCATGTTTTACCTATTATCAAAGAGAGATGAAGAGTGTCGAGGACGCATGGGGTGGCCGATAGCAAACGCTGGTAAGGAGGGACTAGTTGACATTGACGTCGATGGCTGCTGAGCGGAATTCGTTGGAGTCCATCGAACCGAAAGAGCCAGGAATTTGTCAGCAGAACGACAATAAGGTTCGAGATCGCCGATTCGTCGTCGTTGACTCAACATTACATGAGTGCAGGGAATTAAATAACGAAGCACCAATTCAAACATCACATCTTCACAGTTTAGGTCTACTAAAGTCTCGAAGAGGGCGAGAGTCACAAGACAGAGCTAGAAAAGAAATTGGGAAAATTAGACACATTAATGACATGAGACTTTTAAATAAATAGTGAAATCTTTAGCTGAAGAATCATGCTCTCTAACCGTATATTCAAAATAATTATAGCACTTAAGACAGAGGAGTTATTCGGGCCGATAACGAGCAATTGACTAGTCAATATTATCTTATTCAAATTTAAATATATATCTCGAAAATTATTTATTTAACTCTTTATACAATTAAATAAAAATAAAAATTAAAAAAAGGAGACGAAAGAGAAATTATCAATTTGTATACTTGGAGGTTTACTTCTTTTAAATTCTTATGATGGAGTTCACGATAATCAAAACAAAGTATTGTACTTTATTATACAGGAATTTTATATTCTCACAGTTTCGGTCCGAAAAGGACCATCATCAGGCCTGAAACATACAAATTACACTTTCAAAATTCATGTAACACATTTAAAGTTAAATATTTTTCGAGATCTATATATTTGAATAAGATAATAGTATTCAAAATACCTTAACTAATCATTTAACAAGGCCAAAAATCCCATAGCCCCCGGGAATAGAACCCAGGATCTCCAGCCTTTCCGTGGTGTAGGATTTCCTAGAGGCGGTTTATGTGTTGTTATGGTTGTATTGTTTTGTTGGAAAAATAAACATAATTTTTGAGACTCATCTCTCTCGTGTTATCTTTTATTTGGCGACGAGGATAATGGCGAGTGCTACAGAAGGAGGAGATGGAAATCATGGTAATATACGTTTTCGGTTCGACCGATTCGACTCTTCATTGGAAGGTTGGGAGTACTATATTAAGAAGTTTGAAAATGAATTAAGCGTTCATGGCTTATTGCAGCTGACGGAGCTAGATAAACGTTCCAATTTACTAATCTCAAGTATTGGTCCGGAGGCATTTAAAATTTTAGTAGATTACTTTAGGCCTGATGAGGTTACTACTAAGACGTATCAAGAGATTCGAAAGGCTTTGGACGAATATTAGAAAAGATGCGTTTTGGCTGAAAGACGAGCTTTTTTGTTACGATGGCGGAAAGAAGAGTAAATTTGCTAATGAGCTTAAGGCGTTGGCGGCCCATTGTGATTTTGGAAATTCCTCCCTCGAGGGAGTGTGGAGTAAGCGGCCGGGGGAGAAAGGGTTTGAGCTGGGAGTAGTTAGGAAGAAAACGGGCCCCGTGTCTTGCATTGCGGACAATCCAGGCCCCGGAGAAAGCATACGGATCAGCTGAAGCCGAGGCAGGAAGAGTCAACACGCAAGGGGACGTTGAAGGTGCCGGGACTGAGGCGGAGACGGGAAGGAGTTCGAGTTGCACTTGGCTCGCCACCCCAGTGGTCCAGTATATAAATATATATATATAAGAGACAAGGAATTTATGGTATGTACTGATTTTAATGACATAATTAAAAAAAAAAGTGACAGTCTTGAAAATATTTATAAAAAATTTTTTGTTTCGAACAAAACAATATTATTAAAAATTATAAAAAATCATAATTGTGATGTTTTGAAAATGAATATGTAACCATATTTAAAATTGACCCGATGTTACATGAAGTTTGAAAGAGTAATTTGTATGTTTCAGGCCTGATGATGGTCCTTTTCGGACCGAAACTGTGAGAATGTGAACATAACAATTGTCTAGTAATAAAATTCCTGTATAATAAAGTTTGTTTTAATTGAACTCCATCATAACTTAAATTAAATAAAATTGTTATAAACTTGTATACCCTGTTTTTCGAGTGTATCCTTTTAATAAGAATTTCTAAGATTCGCTCTTTGTCGTAGGTGTCCTCAAATAGAAAACGCACAAAGGAATAAAGGAGACCGGGTTCGGTGAGACTGCGTAGAAACAGGTCCAGATATGCGGTAGCTGTCACCAACTCGTCGGCGGTGCTCTAAAGGAACAAAATGTGTGATTTATAAGAAATTTATAAAATAAAAACAAAAAAACAAATTCACTCAAGAAGATAAAAAAAAAAGCTTTAAAATAAAAAAAATAAAAATTAGATAAAGCTGCAAATAAAAAGAAATTTTATTTGGCGAGAATTTTTTATTAAAAATGGGAAAAAATTTTGATTTCTTTTGAGAAGCAATTTATGAAATTTTAAAAATTATTTAATTTCCAAAAGATATTTATTTAAAAGTAAAATGCGGTGTACATGTTTGTCTTGTTTTCATTAAAAACGACGTTACATAATTTGTTAAAAACGGGACAAAATTGACATTTTTTTATTAAAACGACGGTATGGTCGAGAAATATGAAAAAAAAAAAAAAAAAGTAAAAACGGTACTGTCCCGTTCAAAACGACACGTACGGTCACCCTATTTATAGTTATTAAATTAGATTTATTCCAAAGGCATTTTTCTAACTATGTGGAGGAGACAAGTGGCTAAGTTCAAGTCCGCCTTGCCACAAAAAATTATTTAAAGTCCTGGGAGATAACCCAGTAGGGATGAAACGGTACCGCTGAGGTATCGATACTTTTACTCGATTCCGGTATCGGTCGCAAAGTATCGAGTACCTACTCGGTATCGAGTACTTACTCTTATCGGTCAATTTTATTTTCGTACAATTGGGCAAAAACAGCAGTAAGTGCTGCAGGAACTTTGCAGCCAGGAGATTAAACAAAAATCTTTTATTTAATTTCTATTTGCCGACGTTTCGGTCGCCAATCACGGCCTTCATCATCACGTAGCAAGTATATGATAATATTTTTGTATATAACAAAGTAAAAATAAATTGTATATTTACCTGGCAATTGCAATGAATATTAAAATACCTAAAATCATGTATAATAAAGAAGGTCGTGATTAGCGACCGAAACGTCGGCAAATTTAAATAAATTTTTTTTTTTTTATTTAATCTCCTGGCTGCAAAGTCCCTGCAAATCTTGATTAAATTTCTACAGCCATAAAACATCAAGTTCTTGGGAAAAAAAAAAAAACAATTACGAATAAGAAAAAAATTCAATTTTAGAGCTACTACACAAAAATAATAATTTTTCAAAATATTTCCTTGTTAAACACTCGTATAATTTTTTTGCAGGAGGTATATAGCTGAGTGTTGATAATCGAATAGGAAGAATAAATGAGCAAGCAGCTAGTTATATTTCAATTTATTAACAAACCAGGGCCGACGTTTCGGTCACGTATGGGACCATCTTCAGGGCCAGGTTAATGTCTGAAAATACATACATACAATCCTCGCCAAGTTATATTGGGCATTCACAATTATTCGTAAACTAATGATGATCATGCCTCAAATTTTAATTATTATCATCATTAGTTTACGAATAATTGTGAACACTCGTATAATAAAAATTAAAATATAGTGGTACATACCATTCCACTTATTTTTCTATTGTAAATAAGAACAAATGTACGTAAATGATCTTGCGACCTAACTAATCATCGCGTACGAGGACCGAGTATCGATACGAGTATTTTTGACCGATACTTACTTGGTATTCGATTCCAAAGTATCGATTCTAAAAGTACTTGGTATCGAAAGAAACGTATCGAGTAAGTACTTGTATTTACTCGCATCGTTTCATCCCTACCCCCGGGGTAATCTTAGAGCTGCCGGCCGGGTGGCTGAGGGAACAGCAGGACTTGAAACTTGAAACCAGTGAAGTATGTTTAGAAACGTTTTGACCCAACCAAATAGTTAGAAATTGCTTTTAAAATAAAACTTGTAATAAAATATATCCTAGTAAATTAATTTTAAACTATTCTCTCTGGTAAATATGAATATTAACAAATTATAGTGTTTTAATTTTTTCATTTGTTAATTTTTATACAAACTAAAATAATAAAATACATCATACAGGATGAATTTTTTAATGCAACACAGACTTAGAAATATCACATTTTTGGAAAAAGTTTTTTTTTTTTTAATTATCAAATCTAGAATTGTTTTTTCAAAGGAAAAAATATATTTTCGTTAAGCGTAATGCTGAACGCACACCAAATGAGCAAAAACGCTCTTGGACAAAACGTTTTTGCTCTTGTTAAAAAATTTTTTTCAAAGCTTTTCTATGGGTCAACGCACACCGAGGATACAAAACACAATTGAGCATGATTCGACATCATTGAACACCGATTGAGCAAAACGTTCAATGGCAAAACATTTTGCCTAATCGGTATGCGTTGGTATTGAGCAAAACGTTTTGCTCAAATGGTATGCGTTCAGCTTAAAAAAATAATTCAGTTTTTTTTTTGTAGCGTTTCCTTTGAAAAAAACAAAGCTTAGTTCTTTAGTTTGTTTCCTCAACCAGAGTGTCACGTGATAAAGAATTCACCCTGTGTATAACTTATAAATATTATTATTAAAAAATGCATTTCAATGGTATATTCACACAGAAGAAGGAGAGAAAAAAGAGAAAGAGTTGCGCGCATCCTTGTAGCAGCAGTGGAAAAGGTGATTTGGCATCCAAAATTGTTGATCATGCAAAGCGATACTGCCAACACAAATTAACTGCAACCAAAACTTGATTTTTTTTTTTTTATACTCATGCTTCATTTTTTTTGTGATAAAAAAAAGATAACCCGGAATCTTCTCAGCAAGAAAAATGAGTGCAAGAAAATTGACCAAAATATCACCCCTTTTTTTTTTTTTTTTTAATCAACAGAAAAAAATAGAGTAATTTGGAAGAAAAAAAATTTTTTTTCGATGAGGTGCCTTAAAAAATTCAAGAGGTAATATTTATAATCAAACAGATGGAAGTATTTATATTTTGTTACCATGTTCTCCTATGTTTCCTAGGGAGTGTGCTTCAGACAATTTTGGAGAAAAAATGAGAGATCATCTAAAAAAATAATTGATTTATGAAATCATTTTGAGAAAACCGATTTTATTTAAATTTTCGTCCTTCTAAATCTCGCTCCAGCTGGCTGTGCCTTTTCTTATTAATCATATGCCGCAATTTCACAGATAATAATACAAAAATCGGACTTATTATATTGGGTTGGCAACTCATTAATTGCTGATATATCACACATTGATGTCGTTGACCTTCTTTTGAAATGACTTCTGGCATTGCTTTGATTTTTTTACCTCTGTCAGTTGTTAACTCTCACTATATTCACAAAATAGGAAGCTGTTATGGTGAGGATGCCTTAAAAGAAAGACCGAAATTGGATTGACAAATTTTCTCTCAAGATGATCAAATCAAAGATTCTATTATTGCTATGGGTACAATTTTAAGAGGTGGCCAAAATGAATCCAATCGCTTCGAACTGAACGGTTTTGGACAGAAACTAACCGAGTCGAAACCGAGAAAGTTCCCTAGTTGTTTAAAAAAAAATTTTTTTTCTTTACCCGGCAAAATTGGGATCCCTGCAAGTTGTTTTAAATTATATTCGAATCCCCAACCGAGAATTCCTTAAGTTGCTTTAATATTTGTTTTAAATAAAGGCCTAGTTTTTGAATAAATAAAATATATATAGGTTAATGTCACCTACATATTTCTTCTATATTTTCGTTATTTTTATATAAATCTGAATCGAATTGTCTTTGCCACATCTATTTTTGTCTAACAAAAAGAATGGAGAGAGAAAAAACCGAAAAAGTTACCTATCATAGAAAAAAAATAATCGACCTCATATTTAATTCAGGCTAATTTTCATTTATTTAATTTATAAATATTTTAATTAAATATTAAATAAATTAAATATTATATTACCAAATAAACAAAGCATTGTTGCAAATTAGATTATTTTTTTAAATAATCTTATAGGCCATGATATAACTTTAATATATCCTTTTAATCCTTGCTTTTAATCAATTCGATGTAAATAAATGTGAATATATTCAAGGTTACGCAGCTTTTAATGCCTGTCAGAATTTTTCTACAATTGTCAAACAAAAAAAAATTGTCCCGACAATTCTCGTTTCAAAAACAAAAAGTGACAAATTATTCATGACAAATTGTCAAAATTCACCTATCAGCCTAGAAATTTTATGAAACCAAAAAGTGACAAATTGTCATGACAATTTTACAAAAATGTCATTTTTTTACTTGACAATTAAGTCAAGAGCGGATTTTTATGAAATAGGTATTTGACAAATTGTCACCTGTCATTGTCAGTTTTATGAAATAGGGCTCAGGTGTTATGAAATAGAATTAATAACATTTATTGAGTCTGACGACTGCGCTAACGATCCGTTTCGAAGGAATTGCTCACCATTTTCAGATCTGAAAAGAACAATTTTTTGTTTCAATAATTTTGTATAAAAAAAGTTAATTCTGGACAAATTGTTATTATTTTCAGACCTGAAGAAGTTGGGTAATTCCTCTTAAACTGATGGCTAGGGCTGTCTTCAGATTTTATTTTTTATTAATCCTATTCCATGACACCTGGCACATATCTTTGCGCAAAAAATATACATTAATATTAATTAAAAATCAAATTGTAAAAGAAATTTTAAGACACCACGAAACAAAATTTTATTTATTTTTTATAATATTCGGATTCTTCGAGTTAACTTTTTCTAATCATTTTTTTTTTTTTTTTTTTTTTTAACTCACCTTCGATTCAAATTTTTTTTGAGACCAACTTTCCTGAGAACAATTTCCCTGCGAAAAATATTCCGGCTGTTGTGTACTTAAAAAAGGACTTGAGTGTTAATATTAGTATTTTTTATCATTAATATACTGTATTAATAAAAAAAAAAATAATTAGGGGTGCTTATATTATCATTGATAGTTAATAAAATAAAAACGTTAAATTTATTTTCTTTTTTCGTTATTATTTTGAAAAAGAGTTATTCAAAAAAAAAATAAAAGCAAGCGTAAAAATACCAGAACATAGGTACTGACCGATTCTTCTGGCGAATCTAAGCGATCAACAGTTTTTCCGACAGAGTCCTAGCGGGAGGCCAACACCGGCAACACGATAGCGACAAGAGTTAGACCACACCTCGAGGACAGAAAACAATACAATTACACAGGTACGAAACAGACTTAATTTTATGACACACACACATAGGTGACTTATCTTTTTCAATTGTGATAATTTTTCTTTTTTTTTTGTTCAAAAAAAAAAAAAAAATTATAATAAATAAGCTGCATTCAAGCTTGAAGACTAGCTGAGCAAATAAAAAAATAATTAAAGTAATATTATTAATAATAATTAATGTTTATAAGCCGAATTTATTTTGTAATAATTTACTGAATCTCTATTCTGATTAAGAAGCCATCTACTTACAACGAGAATCGAAATGTTACAAGCTCATCGATCAGTAAAATCGTCATGACCTTTTTCAAGTTGCGAAAATTTAAATTTCTTGCAAAAGAAAACGGGAGCCTCCCCTCGGGAACAGCAGCCAGGATAAATAAAAAATTTTATATTTCGTTGCCGACGTTTCGGGTGCTAGTCGCACTCATCCTCAGGGCACGCAAAATTATCAAAATTTAGTACATGTTATGCGGTAGCACTGGCAATTTATGTACAGTAATAAAAACTATTCTTTGAATAAAAAAAGGTTGTGATTGATACCGTATCTAAATAGCAAGTACTTGCAATAGTATTTGCTATTTAGATACGGTGTCAATCCAAGGGCGGATACAAGGGGGTGTAAAGGGGTTAATTACCCCCCCCCCCGAAAATTTGAAATAACTTAAAAATTTGATTTGTATTTATATTCTGGCAAACAAGTACAGAATGCGCCTTTAAATTACCGAAATTAAGAAAAAAATTGAGTGCTGTGCGACCAGTCACACCAGATTACCCTCCCCCCTCCCGAGAAACACCTCTGGATCCGCCACTGTGTCAATCACAACCTTTTTTATTCCAAAGAAAGTTTTTTTATTACTGTACATATCATAAGATGCTGAGAACAAACAAATACATGTATAAACATGAAATCAATTCCCGGTACCGCATAACATGTACTAAATTTGGACAATTTTGCGTGCCCTGAGGATGAGTGCGACTAGCACCCGAAACGTCGGCAACGAAATATAAAGTTTTTTATTTATCCTGGCTGCTGTTCCCGTTCCATTTTCCAATTGAATATCTTGAAAAGCCATTCAACTCAAGAAATTTTAAATATCTTTCTGGATTTTGAAATTGAGCTCAATTTTAATTTCTAAAAGGTGTAACAAAAAACAGTGATCATTATTGAATTTTGCCCTAGGTCTTGGTGTAGGGGTTAGCCTGCTGGCTTTCTATTACAAGGGTCGCGGGTTCGGTTCCCAAGCAGGCCGATGCTCAAGCACGACTCAAGAATAATATCTTCTCTCACCCGCAAGAATTTCTTTTAAAAGTTTGTGTCAATGATCTTATTTTTTTTTTTTTAATATTAAAGGCTAGCGCACACCTTGGCGACGCGACGCCCCAAAACTGTCTCATCGCTGCACGTCGCGTCGCCCAAGTGTGCGCTAGCCTTAATTGAGTATGAGTTAATCCTCGACGTTCCATTAAACCTAAAACAACCCCTTCAACGTCACGCTGTCCACTCCAAACACTCTTTCAATTGAGGTCTAAGGATTAGATAATAAAGTTATTTCCAGGATATATTTTGATTGAACCTATTATTTCCTAAGATGATGATATTGCTATTCAGAGGCCAATTTGCTCCTTTTCTTTATATACATATAATAAAAAATAAAAATAAAATAAAATCGACTTATATTCATAAATAATAAATCTTAAAGAAGGCATGCAAGTGAGATAGGGTCAGATGGAGGCACCTGCAGGAGCGCGGGACCCATGACGGGCACCAGGAAGCCCCGATAGAGAAATCCAAGCATTTGTTGCCTGACAGCTGGATGTGCCACTTGTACGACTCCATTACAAAATTCAAGTGAGTTCATAAACAATGTTAACTCGGGGATGTCGTTGATATCATCAGGAGTAAGTCGATGCCAATCTTCTGATTCAATATTCAATTTACGAGGTAGAACCGAGTAGAGGCCACTTAATCCTGTCGCCAAAACCTTCAAAAGAAAAATGGGCATAATTGAAGTATGAAAAATGTGACTTATGGAATTCTTATGGGTCCGTAGAGGTCGAAAAAAATGGAATGTGATGTTTAGATGGCGAGCATTCTGCATTTTCATTTAATATTTGCATTGTAAATATATAAACATTTAACAATGTGTTTATAACACAGGACAACTCTATCTATCAAACGCCCTCGAGCTTGGCGTAGTTGGTAGCGCGCCTGCCTTGTATACCGGTTCGGGTCCCAGGCAGTCCGATGAATTTATTTAAGCCATTTGGAACCGAAAAGACTATGTGAATGTGTAAGTTGTGGCGTCCACTGGCATCCAAAACGAGAAAATCAAACGCCGGGGAGCGTGCAAGTGCTTACCAGGCTCGGCCCACTTGCTTGACAGAAACACTAGGTAACTTGCCCATGAATCAAACACATGGGAAATTACCCAGGGCTAGACAAACTAAGAGGAAGAAGTTGCCCTAACTCCGCCCACTTGTTATAATCAAACAACGTTTTAAGCACATTTACGCCAATGGGCATCCAAGTGCGATAAACGAACAAAACCTATTGTGATTGGTTGCTTGAAAAAGAAGTTGTGCTATGGTGGGGTTTAGTCTGCATTTGAATTTTTTTTTTTATAAAAAAACATTCACACTTTTTTCTCATTCACACTCACACTCACACACACATTCACACTGTCTTTTCGGCAACTCAGGCCATATAAGACATTTACGATAACCGTTATTGATTTAATATACATATATGGGGTCCAGACATTTTTATTTAAGCCATTTGGTATCCAATTGGCTTAAATAAAATCATGGGACTGCCTGGGGTCCGAACCCGCGACGTTTGGTATATGAGGTTAGCACGCTAACCTCTACACCAAGCCCCGAGGGCTTTTGAATTTTTTGAAGCAATAGAAAACAAAAACAAAAACATAATAATAATAAGTGCGGCTTACTAAAAATAATAACAACAAGATATTGATTTTATTATTTCTGTCTTTCTGTCCCCTTTCTATTCGTATTATATAAAAAAAAAAAAATTGAAATTTGTTCAAAAGAGAGTTTGAACCGAAAGTAAAGTACTTCCTGGAAATAGCACCCCCCCCACACTCGCCACGCAGACTGAACCCCACTATAGCATAACTCCTTCAATCACAATATCTCCAACTCCTCTTTCCTATGCTAAACCCCGACTGGTAGCATCTATTTTTCTCCATTCACTCAGACATACCTTGTATGAACTTCTGAGGAATCTGGGTTAATAATAGCCCGAAATATATTGACAATTGTGAGTTGTAAAATCGAACAATTCTTTCATTTATAACCTTGTGAAACCTCACATACATTAAATAAGTTTTCTTATAAATATGTTTTACGTAAAACCAACACACCACTTTCCCTCCAAACTATCTCTTATATTTCCTAAAAAAAATACAATAATATGAGAGATTTTCTCTAATAATTATGATTATAAGAGAAAATAATAAAATAATTGCCGTCCCACAAACAAGGGCGGATACAAGGGGGTAATTACCCCCCCCCCCCCCCGAGATTTGAAAAAAAACGGGAAAAATTTTAGAAACCGCGAACGGAGCATGAAAAATTTTTGGTTCCGCAAACGGAACATGTGAAAAAATTAAAAAAAAGGTAAAATATTTTTCCGACTGGGAAAAATTTTTGGTTCCGCGAACGATACACGAAAAATTTTTTGGTTCCACGAACGGCACATAGAAAATTTTTGGTTCCGCGGGCGGAAAAAATTTTTGGTCTCTTAAAAAAAAGGTAAAAAATTTTTCCGACTGGGAAAAATTTTTGGTCCCGCGAACGGCGAACGGCACACGAAAAATTTTTTGGTTCCCCGAAAAACAAAATTTTTCGTAGAAAAACTTTTGAGAAAAGCCCCCCCCCCCCCCCCCCCCCGAAAAAAATTTCTATATACGCCCACACCAGATTACCCCCCCCCCCCCGAGAAACACCTCTGGATTTGCCCTTGCCCACAAATAAGTTAATATTAATAGAATTTGTATAGAGGCATTCTGATATTATTATTTGTCTTATATAAAGTCATTATTTTCAAAATAAAGTACTCATCTTGTTTACAATTGAATAAATTACTGTATTTTTCTTTTTACCGGAGAAAAATTGGAGTGCTCGGCAATATATGTTCCAACACTTTGGTTTTTTCTTGATATCGTCATACAAAGGTGTAAAGAAGCGCGAGCTTGCTGGCCGACTTCGCCCTCGCGGTGCACAAATTTCATAAGTAAAGAAAAAATTATAAATCTGAAAATAAAAACAAAAAAAAAAAAAACGATTAAAACTTTTGCTGGATCATATCGACGTTCTAATTAAGAAAGTTAATTAAGTGACTTTGTAAGAACGCATTCTCTATATGTAATCAAATCTGATGATGGCAGCAATGCCGAAATGTACATAAAGTGTAAAATTTAATTTTGATTTCAATAAAACGTTAAAATGTTAATTTGATTTTAAAATTTAAGTACACCCTTGAAACATATAACCTAGAAGAAAATGGTTTGTTGAATTAAAACAGTGATTCCCAACCTGGGGGCGATCGCCCCCAAGTGGGCGATTTGGTTTTTCAGGGGGGCGATGAGTAATCATAGGGGGAAAATTATTAGAGTTTACAAAAATTTAAAAGAAAAAAAAAATCAAAGAGAAAAATATCCCATTTAAAGGATCGCCAGGATAGAAGAGGACAAAAAATTGTCATAAAAATAAAATATTCTGAAGAATTCAATTCTAATCTAGAATCGAAACGTCACTTTTGTTTCCATTAAATAAAAATTTACCGAATAAAGATCCATTTTTGAAATTTTCTTCATAAAAATAAAATTATTATTAGATTTTAAAAAGATTTGGGTGGAGATAAACTTTAAAAAAAAAACTATCTGAAGAAGTTGATTTATTTTTAACTTTGAAATTAAGTAGTTGGCTACTTTTTTGTTAAAATTTTTAAATCATGTTTTGTACGAAAATGCAGATGCAGATCACAGAATTTATGAATTTGATTCAATTTGAACCATGTAAATTATGTGTAGGTACAGCAGGTATAGTTCTGTAACATACAATGAAAATGAAAAGGGGGCGAAAGGTGTTAGTCAACCTCCAGAAAGGGGCGATGGGCCACAAAAGGTTGGGGGAACCTCTGAATTAGAATCTATCAAATTTCAGCGATATACAATTAATATACTTAAAGATAATGTTTTTTTGGAAATATTTAACCAATTAAATAAAAAGTTCTGTTTAAAAAGACAAAAGATGAAATAAAAAATAACACGTATAAGATTGAAGAGAAAAAACAATTCTAATAAATTGCTTTTTCCTTAAATTGCAAAACATTGTCAATTGACTCTAATGAAAATTAACCTTGAAGGACAATTCATTCATTTATTAAAAGTTTAAGCGTCAATTCTCATTTAAAAATAAAAATAAAAAAAACAATGCCATTTAATAGCAAGGTCTTTCTTTCTTTGTCTTATTGATTCCCATGATTCGGGGTCAGTTTAAAAATTATAGATATTAGAATGAGAGTCGGTTCTTTCAAAATGATGGCAAAACCTAGACGCCAGACGCATCGCACTGCAAATAACTGTTAAATGGGCATTTTACTATTAGATTTTGCACGCATTGCGGTTTTTGTGTATATGATCTTAAGGCGAAACAGGTGCGAAGGTGTTATGCATGTTTTTCCCGATAAGATGGCGTTTTGTGTCATAAAAAGTATGCCCAAAAAATCAAGTAATTCAAAAATTTGCCAAGAGATGTCAGAATGGTAGCTAATAATATTTAATGCATTTTCATTGATCTTTTAACAATAAATACTTTATAAATGTTATTATATATTATGTATCTTTTATAAAAGCATACAAATATATAAATATAGGCTATTAGGCGATCGGCTGTTATACTAACCTGGCATCTATTGCAAGAATGCTGAACTAATTTGACAGTTGAAATTTAAATAAACCATCTAAGCTTATTTTAAAAATTTCTTAATTAATATGTGATTAATAATAACAATAAATTCATTTTTAAATTTAAAAAAAAAATTAAAGATTATTGGGACAGATTGTTTTTTTTGTATTTGCTTGATAACAAAAAAATTAATTACGATAATTCTTTAATAAGTCATTAAACAAATTATAGCTCAATGTCCCAATAATCTCTTATGAATTTAATTCATTTAAAAAAAAACCCGCATTGAAAAATTCCTTATAATAATCTAGTTTTTTTTTTAAAGTCGCTCCTGAACCCCCTTAAATTATAAAAACTGAGCAATATATTATTTTATTTTTACTTACACTGGAACCGGATTATCTGATGGTGTATAAAAAAATAGATCAACTAATTCAATTTTTTCCATAAGAGAGACACAAAGTTGATTGAGAAGTACCACCAATTTTTTCTCTGTATCATGAGAAAAACATTCACCATTACAGGAAGCAAGAAGCCGAAGTAAAGGTCGAACAAAAGCCTCATGAACAAGTAATAGGTGTCTAGAATTGGTTATTAACACTTCATAGAGCTTCATTTGCTCTAAACGTAATGCATTCCTGAATCTGAAACATAAAAGAACACGGTTTTATCTTCATTTGGAAATAAATATATTGAATAGTAGAGCGTGGCTGTAGCTGATATGTTTAATAGGGGAAAGAGGATGCAGTCAAATAATTGAGCCTCTATTTGGTAATTATTGGGACGTTTCGGCTGGCAAATACGGCGAAATCTTCAAAATGCAAGGAATGTTCTATGATACCAAATTTTATCAAATTTCAACTTAAAGAATATCATTGAACTCACTTTGAGAAAACATTCAAACAAAGCTCATAATGTACTAATGAAATTTAAATTAGATCATAGAGTAAAAAATTTGTCAAATGTTCAGATCCCTGAATATGTAATTTCTACCCTCAGTTATGAGCCAAAATTTGCTCCACTAACCGATAACAAACAGAATAATATAATTAAATTGTGAATATAGAGGTTACTAATAACGGCTTAAATGATAATCAAAAATGTTTTATCAGAGGGTAAATATCTAACATTTTAACAAACATCATTCTTCGTCCTTTGCCACATGACTTCCAGGGAGAATAATCACAACTTTTATGACAAAATTGAGGGCTATTTGTTTTTTTGATACCGCATGGTCCTGAAGAAGGAGCCGTTTTGGCCCCGAAACGTCGACTTATAGCGGACGGAATTAATCCAAATAAAATTGCCTCATCATCAGCTCCGGATTTTATTTATTCATCCTTCTCAATAATATCTACCAAGCTGCACATTTTAACAAACTATAAAAATCACAGTAGGCCAAGTTGATGTAATCAAAATACGATTAAATCCGAATTAATTAGAACAATTAAATACAAAAAATATAATCCTGATATTAAATTTATACAGTCAGATAAGTCAAAAATATCCGTAATAATTACTTCGGATTCATATTATATAATATGAATCCTCCTCGAGTTTTTGGCGACGTTCCAGTGCTATGTGGGATACCGCTATGGGAAAATTATTTGAGGATGAAAAAAAAAACCAGCCGAAACGTCCCAATAAAGAGTGTTTATTACCAAATAGAGGCTTAACTATTTGGCTGCTTTTAAACATAAATATATTTGAATCTTTAGTGTCCCTCCTGGTCTAATTAATAAGACACCTCACTTCTTCATACCACAAATATAAGTGAAGAAAAAAAAAATGCTGACGATACGTCATCAATAAGTAGTAGAAAGGAATGATGATATTGAAAGCAACAGTACTCGACAAGGCAATAAAAAGCGCTGATCCTAGCAACACGGCGACTTTTTCCAAAACCTTTTGCTGATTGCATCAATATTCTGATGCATTCATCCTACACATTTACTTTTAATCTAGCTGAACCCGGAATTCTCTCAAAATTCCAGCCATTAAAAAAGAACATATAATTAAGAAGTGGTGGCTGTGATGATAGAGTTTAGAGCAAGGGCAGAGGCAGCCAATAAGAAAGAGTGGAACGTTTCGGTGCATTTATTGCATTTATTAGTGCTCCATCGTCATAATAAATGCACCGAAACGTTTCTGGAAAATTGTTATAGCATTCAGAATTATTTCTTTTTGGCTGCCTCTGCCCTCCCTTCCTCTCAACATTAAAAAGGAACAATCAATTGTCAAGGAATACTCAAATTTTGTATTCTCTTGCTAAGTAAAAAAGATAATTCTCTTTAATTTACTATTCAAAATGCATTCCCTTTTTTTTCCTTGCATAGTTTCTTAACAATTTCTAATTTATATTCAAAATAAATTTTTCCATTTTTATCAAGTGAATAGAGATTGAAATTATCTAACCTAATTTTTTATATTATGAATCACTTAACCTAATTTAAACAATCTTTTTTTCACTTTCAAATATTTGCTAATTGACAGATAAAATATAAATATATATATATATATACTCATATATTTAATAATTGACCCTTTCTAATTTGTCTGAGCCTAAATTCAAATGTTTTAATATAGTTATAATTTTAAAAAGAAATCGCCAATAATCACTTTCTTATTTTTAACAATCGAAATTTTTATCTCCTTCTTGTATGTCTATCTGATTTGTTAAATTATTTTTAAAAGCATATTATATAAGACCGATTATCGTATTAACAAACAATCACACTTTTTCCCACACCATCAGGCTCGGTCTCCGGACCCGCGACCCTGGGTATGCTAGCCCCTACACCGATCCCGCGGGCTACTTTTTAAATTTAAATTTTTTCAAACAATGAATTCCATCCCATTCTCAGAATAAAGAAAAAAAAAACATGAGAAACAGATCAAACAAAAAATAGAAAGGAAATTTATATAGGTTTTGTAATTTAAATTTGTTTAACAATCAAGAACAAAGAGTATAAAAAAATGAATACCTCCCCGTTTGGAGACTCCATGTGAAGAATTGGTCCAGCAAGTTTTCGCTGAGGAGATGCTCGAGACAAGAAGAGCATTGTCCGTTTTCGTTGGTCGTCGATGAATTGCGGAGCTCCACTAACAAAAGTGTCACCATCTGATCCAGATGATTGACCACACCCAGTACATCATCCTGATTTGGGAAATTCCCTGGGATCTACGCCGAAAAAAACAATACTATTAACATCCGAGTTAAATAATAATAAAAATAAAGAGATTTACATGTGTGTATTGGATGATTTCATGGATCTGTTGCCAATGTTTTCGAAAACTCTCATAGCAAGCTGTCGGGTCACAATCTTTCGGTGGCGAATTCGAAGGGCGTCGAAGACTCTCCCTGTGGGTATTCTTCAACCAATTCATCTTCGTTTAATCATTTAGTCAAAAAATCCTATCAAAAAACAAAAAAAAAATTAATCTGCTTACTCACTGACTCTTTTAAACGCCCACACACAAAAAAACTTTACTAAAAGCATATCAATCTATATATATTTATATAAAAAAAAATGTATAAAAAATGATACCTGGGATATTTTAATCGTAGATAAAAATAAATGTGAAAAGTTTTAAATAAACATTCTTCTTTCACTAATGACATTTTGTTAAAAAGTTTTCCAATAGACACATTTGAATAATTATTCTAAAAATCTAGAAATTTTGCAATAAAAATGAACTAAAAATAGATAAAAATAAATAGATAATCACGATAACATATCTGCACTATTTATATTTCATTTGTCATATAATGATGGAAGTATTCCTTTTGGAGAGAGCAAATCAATGCAAGTCATGAGCCTTGAGCAAAAGCAAAAATTTGCGCTTTATTTGAATTTTATTTCACTTTTTTTGTCCATTTTCATTTAAATGGCTCTTCAAAAAATAATATTAACATAATGTGTGATTGTTAGCTTTGAAAAATAGAAAAAATTAACAAAAGATTTGACGCATTTCTCTTTAAAAATATAAAAGGACGCATTAGAGGCGCGTTTTTTAAATATCGGGGTCAGATTTTGTTGCGATGCTTGAAATTAGTGACTTGCTTAACTTTGTTTTCTAACAATGAAATGTTTCATTTTATTTATAAACAATGTAATTTTAATTGTTTTGTTCTCTTTATTTGACATAAATAAAAGAGTCTGCCTTTCTTAACTTACGTATTTTTTATTCCGCGCTCTGCTTGCAGCCATTTTTACTCAACAGGTACTATAGAAATCTTTTTTCAAAACATATTTAAAATATTTAAAAAAATGAAATTATAAAATCTTCAATGTATATGGACGCAGACATTTTACTTCTTGGAATTATTTTCTTTTTATGGAGGGAGGGTAAAAAAAAAAGTTAACAATAAAAAAAAAAAGTGCAGGAGGTGGATTTGAACTCGCGAAGTTTGGTTACGTGAGAATGGAAAAAAATATAGATTGATTTAGGACGAATTAACCACCTGAGCCAAACTTTTCTTAATTGATATAAGGAAAAATAAGCCATATAAGAAACATGAAATAAAAGAAGTTTTAAAAAAATGTTAATATTTCACATATGATATATCATTTTCCATTACTTTTTATGCTGATTAATAATTTATAATCAAAATTTTAAAAGAATTCATAGTTCTCAAATAATTCAATGGCTCAAACGTCAGATTGTTTATGCCTTGATGTAATTAAACCAAAAACTCTATCTAACATATGATACATGTTATTAATTCTTGAATTCCCCCTGATTCCAGAGAACTAAAGCCCTTTTAATTATATGATCTAATTTGGGAGTTATTGGCGATCAAAGTTAAGACTATTTTCGACCTTAATGACATACACACTCTCAATTCTATATTATCGAAAAAGCTTATTTAGCATTGTCTGATTAAAACAAAATTTTTACCAGAGATTTATAATTAAAAAATGAGTTTTTTTCTAAAGTTTCATTGAGATTGGTAAAGAAATAAATAAAATATTGACTATTTTGTAAATTGAGTTTTAGAATTCGGGATCTCAGTTGCAAGCCTAGAGCCGGTTCACAGAGCGCTCTCTTTACCCATCCGGGATCGCAAATTCTAAAACTCAATTTACAAAATAGTCAATATTTTATTTATTTCTTTACCAATCTCAATGAAACTTTAGAAAAAAACTCATTTTTTAATTATAAATCGCTGGTAAAAATTTGGTTTTAATCAGACAATGCTAAATAAGCTTTTTCGATAATATAGAATTGAGAGTGTGTATGTCATTAAGGTCGAAAATAGTCTTATATTTTGGACCTTAATGACATCAACTTTGATCGCCAATAACTCCCAAATTAGATCATATAATTAAAAGGGCTTTAGTTCTCTGGAATCAGGGGGAATTCAAGAATTAATGACATGTATCATATGTTAGATAGAGTTTTTGGTTTAATTACATTAAGGGATAAACAATCTGACGTTTATCCATTGAATTATTTGAAAGCTATCCATGTTATTGACATTCTGATTATAAATTATTAATCCGCATAAAAATTAAAGAAAAATGATATATCATATGTGCAATATTAAGATTTTTTTAATTTTGCTTTTATTTCATGTTTCTCATATGGCTTATTTTCCCTAAAAAAATTTAATAAAGAGTGGCTCAAGTGGTTAATGTGTCCTCAAGCAATCTATATTTTTTCCATTCTCACGTAACCAAACTTCGCGAGTTCAAATCCACCTCCTGCACTTTTTTTTTTTTTAATCATATTATCAATGCACCTCCATAGGAATAAATAGGTTGGGTTCGCCACCGGACTCAACTCAACTCAAGTCAGGTCCCAGTGTGAATCCACCTTTATGGGGGGGGGGGGGAGGGGGGGGCGCAAGTTAGACATTTGCCACAGGCGCTTCATACCCTTGTTACGGCACTGTTATTGTATAATGTTTTAACTTTGTATTTATATTGTTCTGTTCTATATTCTTTTTATAAATGTATTTTTGTAATCAGTTTTAGCCTAGCCCATTGACGGTTAGCCAGGAGGGCAGAATAAAAAAAAAAGGATTAATAATAATAAAGGGTTTTTATAGTAAAACACCACAAAATATTTATTTTAAAACAAATAAGGTATATATATATTTAAAAAAAACATGATTAAATTACATTAAAAAAAATATAATTTATAAATGTATTATATATAATTAAAAATTTACAAAAATTTACAAAAAAAAAAAAAAAAAAAAAAAAAATTAATATTAAGAAATGCACATTTTTACAATTGATTATATAAATATTTTTACCTACATAATCAATAGTATAAAAATATTAAACCTTGAGATTATTCTTGTCTCTTCATGGTATTTTTAGAATAAAAATTACATTATTTCTATGAAATGGCGTTATTATCTTCTATTTTTCATTTTCATCATTTTTCTTTTCTTTTCTTCTTGTTCTTTTTTAATATCTTCTAAATCTTCCATTATACCTAAAACATTTACAAATAAAAATGTTATTATTATTTAATGAACATTCAAAGGTATTTGAATAAGTGAATTTGCTACAATTATTCATAATTACCAATTTTCGCGCTGCGATATTCTTCTTTTAATTGTTGAGCAAAATTTGATTCCATGCATTCATCGTCATCCTCCTCCGCCTCGTATCTCGTGTATCTAAAAATATTAAATAAATAATCAATAAATAGTCTTGTTAAAGTTGTTTGTGTAAATTAATAATAGTATTTTGGCTATTTGATATCTGAAATACCGTACAGTGAGGGACAATATTAAATCCCACCCATGCGTTTTCTACTTGTGATTATTTCATTGTTTTTAATATTTTTTAATGGAAACTTTCACATGGTTCAAACCTAGGAAATTTCTAAAAAAAGATTTTCATTTTCTTTTATAAAAACAATGTAATAATCACAAATAGAAAAACCATAATGGAACTTAACTTTGCCTTTCACTGTACCTATAGAAAGGCATATTGATTTGGATTGTTTAATCAACCCTATGCACAAGCCCTCGGGGCATGGCGTAGAGGTTAGCGTGCTAACCTCATGTACCAAACGTCGCGGGTTCGGACCCCAGGCAGTCCGATGATTTTATTTAAGCCATTTGGATACCAAATGGCTTAAATAAGAATGCCTGGACCCCATATATGTATATTTATCAATAACGGATATCGTAAAAAGTCTTATATGGCCTAAGTTGCCGAAAAGACTGTGTGTGTGAGTGTGAATGAGAAAAAAGTGTGAATGTTTTTTTTGAAGAAAACCCTATGCACTCGTATTTAGTGTATATGTGAGTAGGGATGAAACGATACGAGTAAATACAAGTACTTATTCGATACTTTTCTTTCGATACCAAGTACTTTTGGAATCGATACTTTGGAATCGAGTACCAAGTAAGTATCGGTCAAAAATACTCGTATCGATCCTCGGTCCATTTACGCGATGATTAGTAGAGTCGGAAGAACATTTACTTATATTTGTTCTTATTTACAATAGAAATAAGTGGAATGGTTTGTACTACTGTATTTTAATTTTTCTTATTGGAGTGTTCAACAGGGAAACATCTTAGAAAATTATTATTTTTGGGTAATAGGGCATACCTCTAAAACTGAAATTTTTCTTATTGTTAGACGTAATTGTAATATTTCTTTTTTTTTTCAAGAACTTGATGTTTTATGGCTGTGGCGATTTAATCAAGATTCGCATTGACTTTGCAGCCAGGAGATTAAATAAAAAAATATTTTTATTTAATTTTTATTTGCTGACATTTCGGTCGCCAATCACGACCTTCGTCATAATTGACAATATTTGCCCTGATGAAGGTCGTGATTGGCGACTGAAATGTCAGCAAATAAAAATTAAATAAAAAGATTTTTTTATTTAATCTCCTGCTGCAAAGTCCCTGCGAATCGTGATTGTTTTTTTTGTTCTATTCGATATGCTACTATATACTAATTGTTTTTTTATTATATCAATAAATATAATATCAGCACTTACTGCTGTTTTAACTTATTTTTAATTGTACAAAAAAATTGACCGATACGAGTAAGTATCGATACTTTTCAATCGATACCAAGTAGGTACTCGATACCTTGCGACCGATACCTGTATCGAGTAAAAGTATCGATATCTCACTGGTATCGTTTCATCCCTATATGTGAGAAGGTAGCAGTCAACTCGGGATTATTTTTCATTTAGTTTTAGGGGGGGGGGGGGGGGGGGAATATAGATCTATTCCGCTCAAGATTTTATTTAAGCAATTTTTTAAGAGCGCAAAAAAGTGATTCCAACCAAGTGAGATTTGAGAAATTAAAAGATGTACAAGTTCTTTAGGGGAGAATCCATCTCGAGATTTGTTGGACAAATATTTGAAAAGATGGGATGAGATTCGCACGCAAAAAAAAGGTCAAATGATCTGTACTTGAGAGAGAAAAAAAAAAAAAAATTTTGACTTCCCAAAAAAAGTAAAATGATTTTCACGGATGGTAAAAATATTTTTCTGCTCGGTGGAAAGAAAAGTGGCGGAAAAAAATTTCAAAAAAAAAAAAAAAAAAAAAAGGTAAAATGATATGAATTTTGTATAGGAAATACAAGTTTCGGTTTCACTCGGACCCTAGAAAAAATTAAATAGATATCTCATCTTGTTTAAAAATTATTAAGAAATTTAAAAAAATCCACAATTTTTTCCCCAAAATGAGGAGAAATTGATAGGTAAATAAAAGAAGAACAGCTAAAATTATTTCATTTATTGACCCACTAGGCTGACGTTTCGGTCTTGGTCAAGACCATCCTCTCTTGACCAAGACCGAAACGTCAGCCTAGTGGGTCAATAAATGAAATAATTTTAGCTGCTCTTCTTTTATTTACCTATCAACGATTATCCAGCTATAAAATCCACATTTGAGGAGAAATTGCCAACTGAATTTACAAACACCCGGATATCCTCTTAGAGATATCCAGTGGCGCAACCAGGGGGGGGGGGCTGATCTCAAAAATTTTTCTGTGAAAAGTTTTTTTCTTTTGCCTTGCGGAAAATTTTGATTTCGCGGAACTAAATTTTTCCGCCTTGCGGGGAAATTTTTCCCGTCAGTAAAAATATTTTACCTTTTTTTTTTAGAGATGCTAAATTTTTGCCACCCCGGGGAACCAAATTTTTCCCCATGTGCCGACCGCGGAACATTTCCTCTTTTGCGGAACCGAAATGATTATATTTTTTTCTTTTCTATTTGTAATATATATATATATTTTGATTTTTTTTTTATCTTCTGGGAGGGGGGGGGGGTTTTTAAAACCCTAAAAACCCCGCGTTGTATCAAGAAAAGGTTGCGGAGGTAGAGACTGGCAGCCAAATTTTTTTCATTAAAAATTGTTTATATACAGTTTTCCTTTCCTTGATAAATGAATATTTCACCCAAGTTATTGTAAAATCAAAATTATCATTTAGGGCCCTTAGAATCGGAAATCTCTTCCTTAAATGACGTCTAATTAACAAAGGTAATCAAGCTAGAATAGTTAAATAATAACGCTTGTGTTAGCGGTGTATTCAGGCCAATGTTTCGGGATTATAGTGGTGTTAATAAACTAACACCCTCGATGAGTTTACGTCACGAGATGCAAAGCCAAAACATTCTCACATTTATGCAGAAAATTAGGTAATTGAAGTTTTACCTGGATTTATCATAACCGAAAATTTGTTTTATATGCTGAGAGTAATCTTCTTCTTCCTCAGGTCCATCATCAATAAAATCATCCATCTCAGAGTCATATTCCTCGTCTGATTCAATAGTTCCTTAAAAAAAAAAAAAAGTATAATATTAGAAAAATATTTTTTCAAGCCAATCTTTCATAAATACTTACAAATTAACGCAAGCATTTTGTCAGAAAGCATAGAACAATAGATACATACAAGAACATTTGAAATTAATATTAAATATATATATATAAAAAAAAAAATATTTGTCAAGACATTTGCATGCAGGCTTAATTTATTATAAAAAAACAGAAAAATTTACTTCATATATTAAACAGGATCAATTTTTTATCTCAGAAACAAAGCATTTTTGATAAAGTCAAACATCCTAATATTTTTATATAAAACCTATATTTTTGATAAATTGATGTTTTATGGCTGTGGAGATTTACTCAGGATTCGCAGGGACTTTGCAATGAATATTAAAATACCTAAGATCGTGTATAATTGACAATATTTGTAAGTACATCTGATATTTCTCGAATTTGTATTCTTATTGTAATTTAATATCAATTTTTTTAATATATGATAATAGGCCCTGATGAAGGTCGTGATTGGCGACCGAAACGTCGGCAAATACAAATTAAATAAAAATTTTTTTTATTTAATCTCCTGACTGCAAAGTCCCTGCGAATCCTATATTTTTGTCTATGTAAAAAAACGATTTTATTAATATTATAAGTAGCCTTTAGAATAAATCTGACCGTCTAGGAGCGTATTGAAGCGCCCTACCAAAATTTATAGAAAATTTTTTGTATATTTCCGGGAACTATTAAAAAACGTGTATTTCCTTCACTCCCAGCACTTCTTGTGTGTTAAGCGAATTCTAAGCTTGTAGCATTCTTTGGACCAACTTCTAATTCTCTTTAATTTTTTTTTGTTCGCAGACTAAAAGAAGAATCAAATTGGAAAACAAAAATAGCATCGCAAAAGCCCCGGGCAAGCAGCACGAATATAGATAGATGCACTGGCCTAGGCGAAGAGAAATACCGAGATTGTTGTAGTTAAGCAACACCAAGCTCTGTTGAATCTGGGGATAGGCCGAATCACACAGAAATAAGAGAGGTGAACCGGAAGCCATCAGTACTTTATATACGCAAAAATCGCTTATATTCTCTGAATATACAGTCCTTGAATTCGTAATTGTCTCACAATTTATTCTTTAATTATTTATAATGTCTCGTGGTATATATGAAGAAAAAGGAAAAATTATTGCGTTTAGAGAAGAAGGGTGTTCATTTAGAAACATTGCAAATAGGTTAAAGTCGGGTAATTTCTTCAAAATAGGATAGATGAAAAGAAGAAGAAAATCCGCAGCTAGTCGTATTTCATTATTTTTATTCCCAACGTGTTGATGTTTCGATTCCGTTTGCGATCATCCTCAGAACTAATGATTTCAGAAATTATTCCAATAATAATATTACAATCAATAGAAATTCAAATTATATTTTACCTGACGAAAAGTCATTATGAAAGTGTCATAGTGGATTTTATACATTGTTGAAAAAAATTCTTATATAATGTGTGTATATATTTATTATATAATAATTTTTCAACAATGTATAAAATCCACTTTCATAATGACTTTTCGCCAGGTAAAATATAATTTGAATTTCTATTGATTGTAATATTATTATTGGAATAATTTCTGATATCACTTGTATATGTATGATTATAGCTCTGAGGATGGGTCAAAGACGGAACCGAAACGTCAGCTGTGTGAATTAATCGAATAAAGAAATAACCTTAGCTGCATCTCCCATTTTTACCCTCTTATTAATATAATAAAGCTAGATGTATGATGAACGACAATTGAAAATGCTGGAGGTATTTTCAGGCCAAATTTTTTATTTCACTATTCAGTCGACGTTTTCGGGGGACTCAACGCCCTCCTTCATCAGGACTAATGTGGTTATAAACAAATGAACTTGACTAAACCAGCGAAGGTTTATTTGTTTATAACCACATTAGTCCTGATGAAGGGAGGCGTTGAGTCCCCCGAAACGTCGACTGATAGTGGAATAAAATTTGGCTTGATGGCTTGAAAATACCTCCAGCATTTTCAATTGTCATTCATCATATATCTACCAGGGGCGTATATACAAATTTTTTTCGGGGGTGGGGGGCCCTGATCTCAAAAATTTTGTTTTTCGCGGAACCAAAGTTTTCCGCCCTGCGAAAAATTTTGATTTCGCGGAACATTTCCTCTTACCCAAAATTTTTTCCCTTCCGTAAAAATATTCTACCTTTTTTTTAGAGAAGCAAAATTTTTTCCACCCGCTGAACCAAAAATTTTTTTTCGGAACATTTCCCTCTTTCGCGATTTTACCTTTTTTTTTTTTAGAGACACGAAATTTTGCCCATCCGCGGAACAATCCCTAATTTACGGCATCTTAATTTTCGTGCTGCGGGGCCGAGCAAACATTTCGGGGGGGGGGGGACCCATTATTGTCTCTATATCCCTATATGTGTATATACATTTAGAATATTTCGGGGGTGGGCCTCGCCCCCCCCCCCCCTTATATACGCCCCTGACATCTATCTACACCAGGCTTTCCCCAATCATCTTTAATAATAAAGCTATAAATTGAGGTTGTGTTTATATGTGGGGTTTCACTGGGTTATGTGAGTAAAAACAAAGAATATATATTATACTCGATATATTTCGGGATATTATCCCAGTCGTTTGTAACTCTTGAAGATGGAATAATATCCCGAAATATATCGAGTATAATATATATTCTTTGTTTTTACTCACATAACCCAGTGAAACCCCACATATAAACACAACCTCAGTTTGAAATGTTTCACCTAAAACCTACAACGCAATCTCTAAACTTAAAGCTATAAATTGTTTATTTAAAAAAAAGTATATTATATTAAAAAGTTTGAAAAAAAGTCGGTCATAAAAGTCGCTCTTTTTAAAAAAAAAAGGGCAAAAAAGCGTCAAAAAAGTCGTTTTTGTATATCTCTTTTTGTGAGATCAGTGGAGATATCTAAGAAAATCAAAAGTCGAAAGACTTTGTTTTCCTCTACTTATAACTTACAAGGGGAAGTCGCGACATGTGGGTCACCGATTTTTTTCAAACTCATAGGATTTGAAGATTAGTATCTGGACATGAATTTCCTAAAGCAGTACGATGCGCTTCTCAAGAACACTCAAGAAAATCCACTTTGAAGACTATCAAGATTTCCGAGCTCTATAAGTTTGAATAATTTTGTTTATGTGTAAACAGTGTCTGGTAGCCGTGAGAGTAAGCGCAACAATCTAGTAAACAAGGAGTCGCTAGTTCGATGCTTGTTGATGACATTTTTTTTTCTTTCAATTCACCATCCGTATATACTATCACTCATATTAAAATTTATAAAATTGAAATTAAATTAACAAAATATTTTAAATTTACATTTATAATATAATATTCGTATTTTCAGTGTGTAACGAGTGGTAAAAATAAAAGATGTTAATTTATATTGAAAAAATATTTGTTAATTTAATTTCATTTTTATAAATTTTAATATGAGTGATAGTATATACGGATGGTGAATTGAAAGAAAAAAAAAAATGTCATCAACAAGCATCGAACTAGCGACTCCTTGTTTACCAGACTGTTGCGCTTACTCTCACGGCTACCAGACACTGTTTACACATAAACAAAATTATTCAAACTTATAGAGCTCGGAAATCTTGATAGTCTTCAAAGTGGATTTTCTTGAGTGTTCTTGAGAAGCGCATCGTACTGCTTTAAGAAATTGATGTCCAGATACTAATCTTCAAATCCTATGAGTTTGAAAAAAATCGGTGACCCACATGTCGCGACTTCCCCTTGTTAGTCATTTGAACAATGAGATAAAAAATTCATCCTGCATTTTAAAGAGTAAGGTCAAATAGAAAAAAAAAAAAAAAAATATGTATAAAGGAGTAGTAATGGACAATTTGTACTTACTTCTAAACGGTTTCCTCTTAACATCTTTAGGTGGAAATTGTCTTGGTCTCATATCAGCAGGAGGGAATTGTTTAGGTCTAGGTCTTTGCTCTAATTGTTTTGGTCTTTGATTAAGAGAACTTGTTGATTTATTTCTTTGATCACTATTATTTGGAACGATTCTCGATTTCTGACTTTGTTGGCCTCTGAGATCATTTGGAAGATATTGTTTTTTTTGGTTATTGTCCATTTTAGTTCGTTGAACATCTTGCCCGCGACTACTACTACTACTTTCACTATTCTTTGATTTATTATTATTATTTTCCGCCCGAATATCGCCTGGTAGATAATTCCTTTGTTTGCCCATCATCTCATTTGATCTTCTATTTTGCTCCACTTGTGGCTGTGGTCTTGGTTTTGATTTGCCAATAACTCTACTCTCTTCATTGAATTTATTCTTATTATTATCGTTATTTAAAACTTGTTTATTTTTATTAAGATCTTCTTTATTCGGTTTATTCCCCTCGTAACGCAGATCGCCAGGCAAATATTTTCGTGCTGGTTTTGATTCTGCATTATTATTATTACCATTGTATCTAAGATCACCTGGAAGATATTGTCTGGGCCTGGCATCTGAATTGGAACTTTCTAAATCTAATTTTGATCTTTCTTGTAATGTTTTAGGATTATTTTTATTTTTAATCACCTCTTTTTCTTTTTCTTTTGATATTAGTTTTAATTTCCGTTTTTATTTTTTTTTGAATAGGCTCATCATCTTCAATAAATTCATTAGATTTATAGTTTTGTGTTGATTGAACTTTTGATCTACCATTATGTGTTGCTGTTCTTATATTATTAATAATATCTTCATGTAATTTGGAATCGATATTTTTTCCATTATTCTGCTGTTTTCTTAATTGTCTTTCGACCTCTTTTTGGTATTCGGCCTTTTGTTTTTTGGTCATCGGCCTATGTGAATCGTCCTCCTTTGGTTTTTGCTCAATTTTCACTGGTTCGAATTGTTTCTGTTCAGCAATTTTCAACAGTGTTTGAAAATCCATTGGCGGTGGCGCCGGAGGTCTTTTAGGTTTTTCTTTTTTCGTGCCTTGGCTTTTCTCTTTCCTTTTCTCGATCGTATTTTTCATGAGATTCTCTTTCATCGATGTCATTATCCTTATCATTTTCGCTTCCTCCTCCGCCGCCTGACCTCGATCGCTCCATTTCTTCTTTTGTTCTTCGTTTTCTTTTGTGTGGCAGTAACTCTTCTTCTTCTTCCCGTAGCAGTGCCATTTTTACTCGATCCTAAAAAATATGATTGAATAATTGAACGTGGCTGTAGCTGATATGTTTAATGGAAAGAGGATGCAGCCAAATAATAGAGCCTCTATTCACTAACGAATACTCTTTATTAGGGACGTTTCGGCTGGGGATCAACCCTTTTTTTTTTTTTTTGGAATGGGTGCATAAGGTCCGAAGACCTATAATGACCAATAGTCACATGCAGCCAGGAAGAAAATAAAAAACAAAAGGAGAAGCGTTTGGATGCAGTGCTTTGGCTGGGATCACCACTGCCATCTTCGAAGCTTTCAAAGAGCATATTTATATTATTATAAGAAAAATATAAATATGCTCTTCGAAGGCTGAAGATGGCAGGGTTGACCCCAGCCGAAACGTCCCTAATAAAGAGTATTCGTTAGTGAATAGAGGCTCTATTATTTGGCTGCATCCTCTTTCCATTAAACACTAAAAAAAATATGTTTTATTTTAAGATATGGAAAATAATATTTTCAAAACTTTCGTTTAAAGAAAAATATTTGTTGTGTATTAATTATTCAATGTCAGTGTGACGATTTGCATAATAACCGCGAATGATGAAACATGGCTACAATAAAGCAAAAAGTAGTTTCTCTGGGCCGAAACTTCCTGATTAAATTAATATATTTAGTTGATAGCTATCTACTGGTTCCAGACCAGGAGGTGCGATATACACAAACTAATCTTGTTAATTTGAAAGGTTCTTCTCATAGGCGCCGGAACCGGGGTGGGGATGGGGGCAAGGGTACATCTCCCGTCCCCCTCCCGGCATCCTATAGGAGGGGGGGATATGTCTTCTTTTATTTCATTTATTTTTAAAATAATACATTTTTACTTTTTAAAAATAAAAAATCGTTTAAAAATTAAAAGAGTAAGAAATTCATTTTTTTTTTCAAAATATTTATTATAGACCCTAATGTATTTCTAATTTCTAAGGCCAAATAAATTTATCGACTCAGCATTTTTGACTTAATATATTCTTAATTATTTAGAA
>JAKCPI010028848.1:0-19082 GCA_023213315.1 Euborellia annulipes | reverse complement strand
TTTATTTCCTATTGCAGGTGCTAGGCAATTAATTCAATAAAGATGACTTTATTTTTTTGGTGAAAATTTTTATTCCGACGACCAGCTAGCGCTAACCTTCTCGTTTTCGGAGATGATGACAGACAGACGATGGCCCTCTGTGGCCGAAACCAGAAGGTTAGCTCTAGCTAGTCGTCGGAATAAAAATTTTCACCAAAAAAATAAAGTCATCTTTATTGAATTAATTGCCTAACACCTGCAATAGGAAATAAACTTCCTGTGTATATATAGTAATATATTCCTACATCTCCTGGATTCTATGTCAATTATAGAAGGCTATTTTTTTCCGGCAGTGTTGACTGAAAAAAACGATTGTTTTTTTCAGAAAGTTTTATTTGATAAATAAATCTTTTTTTATTGCAAATAACGGGGAAAAGCTCTTTTAAAAAAATAATTCCAACGAATAATTTTGATACTCAGGTGACAATTCGCCAAAGACATGGATGATTTTTACGATAATTCTATGTTTGCCTTCATTAGATCGCAAGGCATGATGACAAATTCATTCACGACTGTCGTTTGTTTGTACAAGCTACACTACTACATTAAACTTGCACAAACAGGTCTTGTGCAAGCTTGCATGATTGAAATTTAATCGAGCAACATGCGGCTTGCACAATTAAAATTCTTGAGCAAAATTTTCCTACAGTTTGCTTGTACAAAAATATTGATCATGTATGAAACCCCCCCCCCCCCCCCCTAATTAAATAAAAATAATAAAAAATAAATTTTTTTTATTAAAAAAAAAAAATTCCAAATAAAAAAAAAAAAAAAAAAAAGTGGAGAGCCACACCACACACCCCCCCCCCCCCAGAAACAACCTGGACCGCCCTTCATTTACTTGTCAAGTTTGCAGTTATGTGTGTAGGGCAGTTGAATTTTTCAAACGTTTTTCACGATTATTTATATATATGAATTGATTTTAGTTAAAAATTACCAGGCGAGACACGAAGATAAATTGGAGAAATTGTTATATCAATATGTAAACCCTTGTTAGTTGGAGTGGATCCAGCTATACTTATACTAGCAGGCTCAAGAATCTAAAAAAAAAATTGTTTTTATTTAAATTATATATTTAGATGTTTATTAGACTTTTTTCTTTACCTGAGCTTTACTTTCTTGGCGTTTTTTCGGATTAAAACAGCATGAGTATAATTCAATATCCTGAAGGGTTCCATTGATTACTTGATGTTCTTTGGAAGTTCTCAACTTAAATTGAAGTTCCACCTATAAGAGAATTGTTAATAGTTAAAAAATAATAATTTGTTAAATAAAATAATAGATCTAATTATAATAACTTACATTGCATATGAGAGCATTGGAATCAATAGAGGACATATTTTCTACAATAATAATTTCAGGTTTTTCAAGTCTTAAATTAATTGTCATCATTGTATCTGAAGGTGGTGGTGGTGGGGATGGTTCAGTTACGCTAGCAGATGATTTTTCTTGTTTTATCGGAGGTGGTAATGGCTTTAAATGATCCTCAGTAGCTGGTGGAACTTGGAAAAAGGTTGCAATCTCCATTAATATGTCGGTACTCAAAATTAAATCAAATGACGAAACGCGAAGATCAAGGAATAAATCTTTGCCTTTTTGTTGAAAAGTCACATCGACCATTGATCGTAAAGGTGTTAATTCTTGTTCCGATTCCTCTTCTTGGAGTATGCACTTTTGCTGTTTACGAGACATAAATCGTCGTATCTTTTGGACTCGTTTGGCCTAGTGTCATCTAGTAATAAATCGACAAGAAGCAAACATGTCCATAAAGATCCGTCACTCAACATGCGGCCTTTCATTGAAAGGACTTCGAGTGTAACACAAGCCAAGCCTTTTTCTTCTTTGTCTTCATTTGTTGCAAGATTTATAACTAATCTTTCTAAAGTAAAGTTAAATTTAACATTAATATCTGTCGTATTAAGGGTAACATTAGGATGTGATTGTGCTGCAGATTTTGATTTTTCCCTTTCAACTTCTCTAGCATAAGACGAAATTCTTCTAGCGTCTCTTATTTGATTTGCTTGAGGTTCTAATGTCGGGCTTTGTGCCGTAGCTTCACCTTCAGCAAGATTTTCAGATGTAATTCGCATTATCATTAAATAATCCGCTTTGACTAATTTTAATATTATGCATTCTAATTTTGCTGTTATATCAATATTAGCAATATGTTTATACCAAGATGAAGAAAGATTTCTTTGAATATGACAAATAAAACTGATTGGTTTTAAAATTAAAGATGTTTCTATTAATTTATAATTTTCTTCAATGTTCATTGTTGCAATTTTCATATTTGTTAACGTAATAGATAAATCTTCAACAACTGCAGGATGTCCTAAATCGTTAACCACTTTAAGTGTTTGAAATGTATTTTGTATAGCTAATTCACCAAAATTTATCACTAATGCTCGTTTACTTTTACTATTAATTGGAACAACAATAATTGGTGCACAAAGATGTATATTAAGTTGAACTTTAATAGCTTTTTCATAAATATTTTCAATTTTTTCTTTTGCAACTTCAGCTGCTTCATTTGCTTTATCAACAACAATCTGTTGGGCTTCTTGGAATGCATTTAAAAATTTAAGAATTTTCGATGTCCAAAGATTTAAATAAACAAATTGAAGTGCAGCCATTTTGGAGGTAATTACGGTATCTACGCCATTAGGATCTAATTTAGGTTCAAGATATTGAATAATATTAACAGAAAGAGCTTCTTCACCAAGAATTGATAAAATAGTTTTATGTGAATTTTGTTGATTCATATCTAAAATAATTATATCCTTAAGTTTTGAATTTATATGATTGGAATATTTAGTTTTAATAATTTCAGCTTCAACGCCATAAAATTTCATTGCTGAGAGTTCAGCCGTTCGGGTTTTTAGAAGAATGCTGATTCGTCTGAGACATACGGCGATTTTAAATTCAACATAAGGAGAGTGACGTCTTTTCTTTGGGAAATTTGTTAAAGGAACTGCAGCAACTTTCAGAGTCTCCATTGGTGGTGGTTCTAATTTTGACTCTTTTTTAGGGTGGCTTTTCGCTATCATTGAATCAATTCGACTGAGGCGTTCGCCTAAACGTTCCGAAAAACAAGTCCACCATTCAATCAGCATACGCAAAGCTTGTTGATGAAGAGTTATATTGAGTGAAGTGAAAGATGCATCCAATTTATTTAAAACATTATCATATTTTGAAGCGAGTTCTGGAGAGTTTTTTTCTACTTTACAAAAATTAATTGTAAAAAGATAATCAGTCCCCGGATTTGCAACAGAATCTAAAATATTTACAGGTAAAAGACCATCTTCACTTGTGAATGAAATTCCACCTAATCTAGTCGTCACTCCAACATTAAATGTTTGTTTCATTACATCAATTTCGAAATTCCAAAGATGAAAATCAACTAAAGTAGAAATTGTATCTTTTTTCTCTAATTCTTTATAAAGTTTAAATCTTAAATCAGTTAAAATAAATTTTAATTCAACTTCAAAAGATTGAATTAATTCAACTGGTTTTTTATCTTCAATCATTGGTTTAGGCTTAACAGTTTTACTGAATGCCTCAACAATATTAGTAACAGTCGTAAAATGGCTGATTATTGAAACATTATCATCTACATCTTCCAATTCTGCTGGAGGTTCATCTCGTAGACTTCCTACTACAATAAGTGCATGAAGTAATCTTTCTTCACTAATATTAAACAAAATCCCTGGAAGTTCGCTATTGATTTTCATTTTTGGTAGTCTAGGATCATCAGTGACCAGACATTTTTCAACAACTATAGAGAGAGTCATCGGTTCAAGAAGATGCATATCTTCCATTATTGAAGGATCTAAATCGACAGCCTCCCAATTTTCACCAGCATAGGCACAAAGAATTTTAGTGTCTTGGATAGTGATATCAAAAGAATCGTAACATTTATCCATCATAATTTTTAATATATTTTCTGTATCAATACCTTGATTATGTAAATCCCGAACGTTAGGTAGATCTGATCTTGGGGAACAACGTGATATAATAGTAAAATTTCCTAAATTTACCACAATTATATCTTCATTTTTTTTATAAACCCCTTCTTTTGGTACGATTAATTTACAACCCATAACATTTATATTGATATCTAAAATTTCATGTTTAGAAATTGCATATTCCATTCCGAAAGCAGATGTTTCTTTAAAATCTTGTAGTTTGGATTGTGCAGCTGCTTGAAGTTCTTTTAAAGCCACTTTTGTTTCAGTTGGCGGTGTAAAAACATCAAGAATTTTGTTAAAAGTCATTCCATCATAGATAACATAAAGTGGATAAGCCTTAATGTGAAGACGTTTGTCACACAACTTGTCCAAAGGATTTTGTTCAAAGTTAATAGTAAGAAGCTGAGGGCGTTTATCATTTTCTTGAATTTGTGTTGAAACCATACAAGGAATGAAAGGGCCTTGTTGGATTCCTTCAACTTTAAAATCATCAATCACGATATCTACCCTAAATAACAAAAAATATTATTATTTATTATTAAAAAAGACAAAAAAAAAAACAATAAAATAAAAGACATACTTTAATCCTTTAGAACCTGGGCGTTCTTGAACATTGACAACAACATTTTCTGTGGCCATATGGAGAACTCTTGGGATATCATAGTCATCATCACGAATTTCCAAGTTAAGAACGCATAGTTTGAAATTGAAAATACTTCCGACATAATTTTTAGGAAATTCAATAGCATCTGCTGAAGTATCGTAATCAATTGCCATATATAATTTCTCTTTTTCTTCTGGTGTCATAGCAGCTTGGAATTGTTGGACTATAAGCGAACAAATTACAAAATATTAATATTAAATTAATTATTTTAAAAAAAGAGGATGGATTTTCAAAACTGTTGACAGGATAATAGTATTTTATTAGGTTTGGATGAAAGTTCTCATTTATTTTTTTTGTGGAGGCCTATGATGATGATCATTGGTGACATACAGCTAGGAAGAAAGTAATGGAACTCAGAAAGGATGTTTGTTTAGGTAAAATTTGAATGAGTGGATTTTATAGCTGGATAATTGTTAATGACCTCAGAGCTCGCGGAAGTAGGCATCCAATCTGAAGATGGTCTTGAACAAGACCGTAAAGTCAGTATAGAAGACATCTAATTGCTATTCTTTCTACACACATTGAATGAGATTGTAGGGTTTGGGAAAAAATCTCCTATGCTAGGATGTAGTAATAGATTAGTCACCGTACCAGCCTTGAATCAAGTCGAGGGAGGAAAGACCTCTCACCATAGATGGTGAGACTGGTCCCGAAATCTTTGGAGTATACCTTCATAGAATAGATAAAAAGGAAGACAACTTATGCTGGTATTGTGGAGATGTTGACACAGCTGAACATACTTAGTTCATTTGCATAAATTGGAGAAAACAAATTTTTTTTTAAATTCTTTTGGTCAACGTTTCGGAAGCCAATTGTGTCCTTCTTCGAGACTAAAGATGGTTATGAAATACAAGTTCCAATTGAAAAAAAAACGCAAGAAAGCTCTTACCTTACACAAAAAGATGCCTCTCAATATTGTATAAATATTGTATATATTACACGATAACATTATGTGTATTTCATAACAACCTTTGGACCCAAAGAAGGACGCGATTGGCGTCCGAAACGTCAAGCAAAAGAATTTAAAAACATTTTTATCTCCTGGCTGCGCATCTACTTTCCTTAAAATTAATATATAACATCCATTTTACACTTTTAATAACGAAAATATAGCTGAATTATTAAAAAGTGAAAATAATTGGAACGTTTTAGCTAACATGCTGAAAACAATTATGAAAGAGAAAGAAAAGGAGGAATTTAGAAGACATGGAAGATAATAATTCAAAGAAGAAGAACATCCCTGAAGTAATGCTTAACAGCAATTTCAGTGGTGGCCTCAGGAAACAAAGAGTGTGGAGATTCCCCCCTACCCACTCAAAAAAGGCCTTTCTCCATAGAGGCGTCTTACACTCAAAACAAGGACAATTCTACTTATTATGCAAGAGTTAATAAGGGGGAGAAATATATAAATAATTAATGCCCAAATGTAAAGATCTGACTTATGCGGTACCGAGGTAAAAAGGCTAAAAGTCAAATTAACCTAGACGGAGATATAATGATCATTTCGGGCAAAAATGATGATTGCTATTTCCCTAAACCAACCAACCCTTCTTTCTTCCGAAATCAATTTCTCTCGATGTACGTAAATAATTAAATTACCTGTTGATATTTAAAAAGAATTCATTTTAAATTACATTTTCAACCATTCCAGTGATGAGAGAGTTTATAAATTTTGCAATAAACGTATACAATTAAATATTTATTAATACAAATAACCGACATGAATTAGGGTGCCGCCGGGAGTCGAACCACGCATCCACCAATGTTTACTCGGTCTGCCCTACCACTGGATCACAGCACGGCATTCGGTTATTTGAATTCACTCATCAGGAGTAATGGGCCCAAATCCGAAGCCACAAATTTCTCCGTCAACCACGCGCAATCTAGATGCACTAAATGGGAATAAATCTCATTTATGCAATTAATAAAATTCGTGGCTCCAGATTTGAGTCCATTTCTCCTGATGACTAAAATTGCTGAGTGAATTCAAATAACCGAATGCCGTGTTGCAATCCAGTGGTGGGGCAGATCGAGTAAACATTGTGGTGGATCCGTGGTATCGACTCCCTAACTCTCGTCGGTTAGTTGAATTAATAGCCTAAATATTAAATTGTATGAATTTTCTTCACGGCTTACAAAACGTGATGTGTATAATTATCTTATTTATTATATATATAATTTCTTATTTGAATTAAATGAATAAGAGATTTTAACTAGAAAGATAATGAATTTAGATTAGATATTAAAAAAAAAAAAAGATTTAATAATTTTTTTTCTAAAATAAAAAAAAATTACGAAAATTTTTTTAATTACTTATTTCCGCATAATCGGCAATATATGGTACTTCCTTGGAACGGAGGGGACGCCTTATACCTTCAACTGCCCAATTGGCCCAGCTTTTCATAGAGGATACAATAGAACTTCCTTTTTCATTACGGACTTTGATAATATGAATTATTTAAGAAAAAAACAAAATTAAAAGGACATTTTTAAACTTAAAAATAATATAAAAAAAAAAATGTTGACTTACCTAAATCGGTCTTCTCGGTACCTTCGGTTTTAGGGGCTGACGACCACCAGCCACTAAACCACCCTTTGTTTTTCTCTTGGGCTGCTTCTTGTTTTAAAACACGATCCACCTAAAAAAAAATTAAATGTGAAAACAGAAAATGGCAGTTTTTTTTTTTTTTAACACTCACACTCACACACACATTCACACAGTCTTTTCGGCAACTTAGGCCATTTAAGACTTTGACGATATTATTTATAATATCTATTGGGGGTCCAGGCATTTCTTTTTAAGCCATTTGGTATCCAAATGGCTTAAATAAAATCATCGGACTGCCTGGGTCCAAACCCGCGACGTTCGATATAGAAGGTAGGCACGCTACCAACTAGACTAAGCCCGTAGGCATGGCAAAGTTTAAAGAAAATAAATGTATTTAAAAATGGAGAATGTAGTGGGAAACCTCCTCTAGTTGGAGGAAGGAGGAAGTAATGGATTTTCATTGCCGGACCCGGCAATGGAAAAAAACGGTTTTTACGGATATTCGGGCGGTTTTTATCGTTTTCCACATTATTATTATATTTTCTTTTATTTTACTTCTATTAATAATTCATTTCTGGCCTAAAGCCAAATAAAAACTTTTGACGAATCAAAGTAGTTGAGGCCACAGGCATATCGCAAGGTAGAGTGTTTTCTATTTTGCACGAAAAAATTGGGAGTAATAAAGATCTCGGGAAGATGGGTGCCACGTTTGCTCTCCACGGAGAATAAACGCAATCGTGTGGTCGCCTCTGAGAATGTTTTGACGCTTTTTCGTCGCAATCCCGACCAGTTTCTTCGTCAACACATAACTGTTGACGGAACGTGGGTCATTACTACACGCCAGAGACAAACATTTGAAGGCGAAGACGATGAAATCGGCCGGCAAGGTAATGGCCACGGTTTTTTGGGATGCACCGGAATCATCTACATCGATTACTTGGAAAAAGGGAAAACAATAACTGGAGAGTATTATGCGTCGTTATTGCACCTTTTGGGCGAAGAAATCAAGAAAAAACGCCCTCATTTGAAAAAGAAAAAGACAATGCACGGGTGAACAACACCTGTGCAGTTTCGATAGAATTAAAGTTCGAATTATTACAACATTCACCTTATTCATCGGATTTGGCCCCCTACTGACTTTTTTATTTCCAAACTTAAAAAATGGCTCGGAAAACGGTTCCCGTCAAACGAGAAGATCATCACACAAACAGATGCCTATTTTGAGGACCTTCCGAAATTTAGATGGCTTAAAAAAGTTGGAGAAACGCTTGGAAATGTGTATGGGGCTAAGAGGAGATTATGTTGAAAAATAAAAAAAAAAATCTATCTAAAATAATTTGTTTTTTTATCTTTTTCTAAGGACTTATTGAACGACCCTCGTATAATAATACACTTAAATTGTTGCGTTGTTGTCTATTGAGTGATGCCAATAATAATATTAATTAGCGTGGATATGCTTGATGATTGGCCAAAGGGAAGGAAAATTACAACATTGTATATAATAAGTTTATTTTTCCTGAAATTTCGAAGGCATATAGTCACGAGATTTAAAAAAAAGCCAAGTTTTTATGTCTTTGGAAGTATCAGGTAAAATAAACTCATTATAAATTACAATGTTGCAATTTTCCTTCCCATTGGCCAATCATCAAGCATATCCACACTAATTAATACAATTGAATATTCAACCAGCGTTTTTTTTGGGAACTGATTTCATAAGAATTATATCATAGGACAGGTTGATGAACTCATAGTAATAAAAAGTTTGTAAAATTATTCAAATTTGTTAGTTTTTTAATATACAGGGGAGTATATAGAATTTTTTTTCGGGGGGGGGGGGGGCGCAACTTATATTTTTAAAGAGATGGAACCGGAAGTGAATGGCTAGCATTTTATATATAATCAAGACCGAGATTTATATACAAGGAAGAAGCAGGCGCAGCCAAAAATAAAGCCTCCGATTTTTTACAATTAATGAGACGTTTCGAGAAAACTTTATTTCCTCATCATCAGTCTTTCAAATTGTATTTGTCCCGGAGTTGTTAAAAGGGCACAATACATTTATTATGTATTTTCTTTATGGGTGTGTTATTCATTGACTTGTTCAGTGAGAATGTTGAGTCAATGAATAACACATCCATAAAGAAAATACATAATAAATGTATTGTGCCCTTTAACAACTTCGGGACAAATACAATTTGAAAGACTGATGATGAGGAAATAAAGTTTTCTCGAAACGTCTCATTAATTGTAAAAAATCGGAGGCTTTATTTCTGGCTGCACCTGCTTCTTCCTTGTATATAAATCAACAGCCACGTACTTCATTGGTAAGACCGAGATTTGATAAACTTGTGCTAATAGACAAGAACATCCATCTCATTAAAGATATATTGTTATTCTTTTGTTTTTTGTTGTCTTCTTAGTTTGTATTAATACATTTTTTAGCAATAAAAATGTTTTAGTTGTATTATTTTATAAAATGGGGGGGGGGGAGGTGTCATACGATTAAATAGTTTTAAGGGTGGCGTGATAACATAAAGTTATAAATGGTGAAAGTTAGTTTTCCCAATAAAAAGCATTTTCTATTCTGGACAAGATTCCTAGAAAAAAAAGAATATTATATTTAAAATAATAAAACTACCTCAACATGAATTCTTTGACGAATTAATATAATATTGAAAGCATCAAGACGTTTTTCACATTCATCTAAGGTGCGTTTTAGATCTGCAGTCATTTTTTTATTAAGTAATTTAGCCCTAAATGCAATAGAATATTCTCTGCAAATTTCAACATGTGTATGCATATGAGTCCAATCCCAATTCTTATGTTTACGTCGAACTTCTTCTTCAAGGATACATTTATATGCAAATTTCCACCTTAAAAATATTTATTTTTTTTATTATTTTTTTAGCAAATAGGAGATAATAAATAAATGTTTTATAATAAATCACCATTCTTTATAATGTCCTCGATATGAATCAACATTTGGTCGATATTTTTTATAAGGAGCTGCCTTTGACATTCGATCCATAGAATCGACAAGTGCAATCAGATCTCTATATTGAAATTTACTGATCCCTAAAAAATAAAAAAAAATTCATTAAATATACATACAATCGTATAAAAATTCCAAAGGTAAATAATTATGAAACACTTTAAATGTTAATATCCGTTATTATTATATAATAAATGAATAAATCATCTTTTAAATTAATATATTCATAGGTATATGAATATATTTTGATTTTTTAATATTACTGACGTTAATGGAATCAGAGTAAGGAGATTAAAAAAGTTTGAAATTTGTCTTCTTTAGAAGAGACCATGATTGTACAAAGCAGGGGCGTATATAGACATTTTTTTCGGGGGCCTGTTCTCAAAAATTTTTCTGCGGAACCAAAATTTTTTTCATGTGCCGTTCGCGGAACATTTCGCTCTTTTGCGGAACCTGGGATTTTCGTGCTGCGGGGCTGAGCAAACATTTCGAGGGGGGGGGGGGCGAGACCCATTTTTGACTCTATATCCCTATAGGGCTATATGCATTTGTGGCCCTCGCCCGCCCCCCCCCCTTATATACGCCCCCTGGTACACAATGCCGGAACAAGGGAGGGTGCCGAGGGGGCACTGGCAGCGTTTATATTTTTACAAAAAAAATTGTATTTTTTTTTAAGGTCTTTTTCGGCATCTAAGGCCATTTAGTAGTAGTTTAGATTCGAACCCGGGACTACGGCGCGAGAAGCTCACTGAGCCACGGGTCAAGGGCAATTTTATTATTTATAATAATTAACAAACTTATCCAAAAATAATATTAAAAATTTTTTTTGTTCTTAGAAGGAATATTTACAATGTATTATCGAATCTAGACTCGTCTAGTAACAGCACCCGCTCTAGGGTGGGGAGGGCGTTGAAATTGGATAAGGGAGCCGGATTTCGGGGGCGGCATAAATATATAATAAAATATCATTTTTTTTGTGGGGGGGGGGGGCGCAAATTATAATCTTGGCCCCGGACGCAAGTTTTTCTTGGTACGGCCCTGATTGTACAGTTAAAAGATTCGTTTATTCCAATCAATGACGTAACTAAAAGTGGGAGGGGTTTAGGAGTTGAAGAGAGAAAAAAGTACTCTCTAGGCATTCAAAACTTTTTATCTTTTCATTTTGCATTTGTTTAAATTATTAACCACTCAACAAACTTGTTTAATTCCTAACAGGAGAGTATCTTAAAAAAAAAAATTAAAATTTAATAAATTATATGTGAAAGGTAAAATACACTAGGTTATGTGTTTCAAGTCTCAAAGGCTTCAGAAAATGAATTCCCTCTCCACAAGGGGGGAGGGGGACTACCAAAGCCTAGCTACGCCAGTGACTCACCGTTTATTTAAATACATTTTCTATAATTTTATTGACTTCCTATTTATCACAACATCTAAGTTGGAGATATTAAAAAAAAGGTTATTCAGAAAAGGTCACATAAAAATAAATTTAATCTAATTCCTATCTAATTTATATTTAAATGTTTTTATTTTTTTTTTTCTTATCTTTTTTATATAGCCTATATTAGGCATTTCAACCAAAAAATTTAAATAAAGTTTTTTCAATTTCATAATGAATAAATCATGTTATAGTTTTTAAAGTTGTACTAAATGATCTCCCCCTCCCCCTCCTCTCCCCCCCCCCCCTCTCACTTTCCTTCATTTAATATCGTGACCAGAAGCAGTTTTTTCTAAAACTAGCAAATTGCATGCGTTAAAATTTAAAATTCTAAATGTAAAATTAAATAATATTATAATACACTCATTGATTGATATAAAAAAACAAAATATCTATGTCAAATAGTTTTGAATTCTTTTTTCTTTTCATCGGCAGACTTCTTTGTCGAATATATCTAATTTCCATTCCCAAGATTGAGTCATGAAAAATAAAATTATTTATCGCGCTAAGAACAAAAGTTATTAGTCAAATACAATATAAGCAATCCCAGACACCTATGACCATGCACATTATTTGCATATTTTAATTTTTGTATGTTAATTAAATTTTCATACATGTTTTAAAAATTTTGCAATAATTAAACAAAAACAAATAAATAGATAAAAAAAAAAGTTTATCACCTTGAAAAAAGAAAATAAATTGACGCCTATGTAAACACTTAAAGAAATACTTGAAAAAGTAGAATTTAAATGAAATTAAAAAAAAAAAAAAAAAAAAATATCTCTTACCAATATCTAAATTCTCCAAAGTGAAATCAAGATCTATTTTGGCTTCTTCATAATTCACTTTTTCTGGTTTCGGGTTCATTTTAAGAAATAGATGTGCATTAATTGGACCAAGAACTAAAAATTAAAAAAAAAAAAGTTGAAAGTTTGTGATTTCCGATAGCTCAGATATGGGAATAGAAAAAAAGAAATTTACTATAAGAGAAATTCTCAGGAATATGATCCTTGGTCCAAATGTCACTCTTGAATACTTCGATCAGATCTTTCGTTTCAGTATATTGAGCATATGATTTCGTTTGACAGTTCCAATATAAGGCCAGGCCTTCTAAAATGCAACTCTAAAAAAAAAAAATAAAAAAAACTTAAAATATAGAAAATTCCATCAATCTTAAAAGGAATACCTTGAAAACACGAATTTCTTCACTGTCGGCAATAGTTTTTTCTTTTGCAGCATTTGTTGTAAAAAGAGACAAATTATGTAAAGTGATTCCAGCAGAAAATGGAAAATTAGGCACCGTGATTTTGTCCTCATAACGGATATGAATGTCTTTAATATTTATTTGAACATTTTTTATTATTTGTGTTGTTAACTTTTCAACAAAGGTATCATCAGGTTTAGGCAGATCTAAAAGAAGAACAAATTTATAAAATAAATGAATTGATATTCTGTGAGGTTTAGTACGTGCACCCCAATTTGACTGACATCCCTTCATTACAAATTGATCCAGGCTTTGTTCCCCACTACGAGTATCCGAAATATGTTTATGTATTTTTACTCAGTGACTGTAGTAAAGTTTACTATTTTAAGTTATGGTGTACGATACTTATTATAAAACAAGGGAGTCCAGGGGGAGCAAATGCTTCAAATTTATTCTTGCTCACTGTTTGGAAGGCGACCAATTGCAAAATTTTAAAGTTTTAAATTTCCCTCACTGACTCCACTTCCTCTGTCTCTGGCCAAACAGCGAGAGAGAGTGGTAAACAGGAACATAGAACGGAAGTCGGTTGCTAGCGCTTTATATTATAGTATATGATGTTATGATGATATTTCAATAAATTAAAGTTAATTTTTTTTTTAATTCGAGGAAGGGTGTCCCTAGTGACCTGAACTTCAAAAGTTCGGGAAACTCTGCTTTAGAGAGCCCACTTTGAATAAATAAAAACTTAATTTTGAAATTCCAAGGCAAGCTGGTCAAACAGACGGTGGCACGAATGTTAGCTAAAAGCAGATTCTCTTCATTTGTTGTTACTAACAACTTACTAAATTGTGCTTTCTTCGGGTCTCATCCAATCGCTAAATATCGACTAACGTAAAAAGAACAGTCACAAGTCTAAATTTATATTAAAGTAATATTAACAATATATTATAAAAGAATTTGATTTTCGGTTCAACTGTGGTTTATTTGTACAAATTACAACGTTTCAGCCTCACATTCTGTGGCCTTCTTCAGGAACAATTCAGTTAAGGTTACAAAGGTTGTAACATCTGTGAAAATCTCATTTGAATTACTTAAGAAGGCCACAGATTGAGTGGCCGAAACGTTGTAATATTAACTAGGTAGAGCCTTGTTTGAAAAAGATGGAATTTTTTCAATCAATGTTCAAATAGACTGTTCATTAGCCAGTCACAAACATATCTCGCAAACTTGCTATTGTAATTTTTAACTAATACCAATGGTCACTAGAAATTATATAAATTTTCTTGACACTTGAGATGACCTCTATCGAGACCGAAACGGCTCAATAAAATATTTAAAGAAAAAAAATTTGCCTATCTGTCTGCTTTTGCAACCCTTCCTTGATACAACTCAACAGTAATAATAAATATTATATGCTTATAATGATATATATACCTTTTTCTCTTTCTTTCTTCTTCGCAAGTTCAAATTGTTGCAATTTGTTTTGTTTAAGATCTTGAATCCATTTTTCATCTTTAATTGGGTCATAGGCAACTTCCTGATTTGGTACCACCAGTAAAAGCAATTGCTCAATTTGACATTCCACGGGGGAGCCATAGAGATTTTTCCAAGGGATTTTCAGTACAAGTTTTCCTAAAATAAAGGGCAATTAATAAAATGCATTAAAATTATTTGTTGATCATTCTTTGCAATAAATTATTATAATATCTAAATTTGCTTTTTCCTTTTTCTAAGAGTACAAGAATAGAATAGATAAAAATTCTCAAGCGAAACAGAGAGAGAGAGACAGGATGGGAATTTTCATAAAATAATTAAATTCTCATACAAAAAGGAGAAATTCAAGAGAATATATCTTTCATTATTACAAAATAAACTTGTGTCGATACGGACCAGGAGTGTGATTTGATAACTCCATTTTTATTTTCGACTTTTTGGGCATTCGAAGCTACACCAGAACATTAAATTGGGGCTCAGAGGTCCATCTATCTATAAATGTTGTTACCATAGGTCTCCCAAATGGGGGGGGAGTAAGGAAAAATAAGTTCCCTTCCCCATCCCACCCCTGGCAGATAAAAAAGTGGAGAGGCCAAACGCCCCATGGCCCCGGGACTCGAACCCAGGATCTCCAATCTTTGTGTGCTGACCATTGCACCAGGCCACCGGACTCTCGACCGCGTTTAGCCTCACCAACAAAAAACATACACTCTTGTTAAATATATCTATGACTCAGTTAAAATCCGAATCGAGGTATTTTGAATACTAATATCTTATTCAAATATAGAGATCTCGAAAAATATTTAACTACATCTTAATTGTATTTAATTTCCAAAGATATGGTAGAAGAAATGCTAAGAAAATAAATAAATGATGCATCTTTTTACCAGAACACTCTACATTTTTTTCATATCAAAGAAGTAAAGTTTCATCCTCATTCAATGAGTCACTCATTATGAGCAAAAAAAAAAAAAAAAAAATTAAATGTTTATAAAGTGATGAAACGAAACAAAATTGGTGGATGGCGACGGGGAATGATTTTTTTTTGTTAGGACTCGAGGGTTTTTAGGCCTTTAATTCCCCTCTATATAAAAAATAGCTATGTCACAATCTGGACGATCAAGATCTGCCCCTCCCCCCTGGACGACCATGATCTGACCATGCCCCCCTAGATTTGATCCTGGGTACGCCCATGAAGTGTTGCCTAATAAAAATGAAAGCGAGTCCTCTTGACTTGAATTCTTTAAAATGCTAAAATATCTATTACCAAACTTGTATTGACAATTTTAATATTTTTTATATTAGAAATTATTATATAAATATTTTAAGTTTATTGTAAGTCCAAATATCATCAAACACAATGTGGAGGAAGGCCGTAATATAGATTAGAAGATGAAATAAAAATAAGACCTGTTTTCGGCCCGAATTATTTTATTTTTTTTTTTATCGACGTTTCGAGGACTAAACGTTTAGCCTACACTTACTGAGGAATAGAAGGTCAAATATTGAGGTAGAGAAATAGATAATGATATATGAAGATAGTCCTAAAGATGGGTGACGTTTAGTTTCCGAAACGTCGACAAAGAAAAATAAAATAATTCGGGCCGAATTTTTATTTCTTTTATTCTAAAATATCTAGTTTTGTTTAACAATTTGTATGTTTTTATGTTGGTGGGTCACCGGACTCTCGACCAACACCAACAAATTCAACACCTATTTTTGAGATAATGAAAGAGAAACATTTAAAATTTATTTCTACTTTGTCAAAATAGTTGAAAAAGAAATTTTAAAATTTATAAGAGCAGATAATAATATAATATTGTTTATTTCTGGCGCAACTGTAAAAATATTAGCATATTCTTCAACTTGGCCTAATTTTAAATCAATCGAGCGAAATTGCAAAGTTTTTTTTTCACTTACCCAAATGGCCATAAATCGTTTTGACAGGTAAATCCAATTCCGCTAAGGCCGATTGTTTTAAAATCAGATCTTTAAGCACGACATCACCTAGAAATTTATAAATAAAAGATTATTAAAAGAAAAAAAATCTTTAAAAAATAAAAAATAAAAGTTACCTCCCCAAATGCCAATTTTAAGTTGAGATCTATCAAGATTTTCCACATAACTTCCAAGAAAGCGATTTAATAAATCAACGACAATACTTTCAAAAACCATGATTAATGATTGATAATTTAGTAAATTTTAAATTTTAATTCAAGTTCCATTTGCTGATTGGGTCGACACCCAGTGTGTGAGAATTTTTAATCAAGCTCTAATAAGCGTCATTCTCTTCAAATGTGTGTCTTAAACAAAAATAGTCGGTGATGTCATCGGTCTATTATCAATAGATAATATTAGAAAGAGCCGGAAAGCCAATTTCATATTTTAAATATATCAACACTGAAAAAGCACATCCTATACCTTATAGGTTGAAATAATAACTGAGGAATGCAATAGAGATAGAATGTAATTAAGTTTAATTGGAGACAATGTATTTAGATTGTATTTAGGTCGTTGAGTGATGGGCACAAGGTGATGTCAGTATGATGTAATCGCTTTGCTCGTAGACATTACAGGTTAGCAAATGGAACAGCTGATTGCAGATGAATGCGCATCAAGCAAGCGGAGGCCACACCAACGCCATCTATTAGCTCTGCTCACAACCAATTAATGGGCGCGTTACACAAGCCAATGACAGAAAACTATTTTTACTTATTTTTTTAATTAATCCCTAATTAATTTAAATTAATATATATACTCTGTGATTAATCCCTACCAAGGATACCTACTAGCCAGGGCCGCAGACAGAATTGACGGGCCCTGGGGCTACTTCATAATACGGGCCCCCCTCCACCCATCCTTAGTTTTTTTTTTAATAAGCTTATGTAAAAGGCTATTGTGTTTTTCATGCCAACAATTTTTTACACAGTTTTGAACACAATTTTTGAAACAGTTATACATAGCTTACAATGTTTATTTAAATAAAAAAAGATATTTAAAAATTTTTCAAAATTTCCTAAACATAGAGTTACCATAATTTATTGAGGCCTTGGCAGAGGACTTACGGGGGGGGGGGTATGGAAAATTTTTTGAAAATTAGGGATGGAAATTTGCATTTTTAGCTATCTTGAGACGTGAAAAATATTATCAAACTTGCTTTGAGCTTAAAGGACTCGGGTCCCCTCAGGAAAAAAATTTCAAGAAAATCATTTTCTTGAAATTTTTTCCTGAAGGGGCCCGGACCCTTTAAGCTTAAATCTTAAAATTTCAATAAAAAAAAATCATTTTCTTGAAATTTTTTATTTGATTTGAGCTTAAAGGACCCGAGCCCCTTCAGGAAAAAATTTCAAGAAAATGTTTTTTTATTGAAAATTAACCTTGAAAATTATTTTTTATTAGAATTTTAAGGTTGGAGCGCAATGAGCCCGGGCCCCGGGGATATAGCCCCCCTGCCCCCCCCCCCACCCTGTCTGCGGCCCTGCTACTAGCTGATAAACAAATTAAAAAAAAAATTTATTTCAAACCGGACTATAGAAAATTATAAAAAAAAAATATTTTTTAAATGTAAGAATTTACAAAATAAATGTCCAAAACTTATAAATTAAATTTAAAAAAATGTATATTTATAAACAATTTATTTTTCCTTTTTTAAAATTTTCATTCATTTATATCTTCCTCCAGTTTTAATAATGACATTTTAACTTTTCGAAGACTTTTAAATGAATAATTCGGCGATGAATGAGGCCTTTTCGATGTGAAATTTACTAAGCCATGTTCCTGGACAGTTGGAAGTTCAATGACAAGATCATTAAATATATTTTCACGTGGCGAATCACTTGGATAACGATCATCCATTCCGCATGGAGTTTTTGCTCGTAAACGCGAATGATTTGAGAATGAAGGTATCATTGGCCTCCCTAAACAAACATCTTCTAATTTTCTTAAACGTTGACTAAAATCTAAAATTTTTTCTGGTTCCGAATTTTCGGTTTGATTTTTCGTTTCTGGATTCTAAAATCATAAAATATTAGAATTTTAATTCTAGCCAACTAATCTTGACTTTCATCCAAACTATGCTAAGGGTAATGCTCTAATTAAATCAAGAAATCTCATAAATCTCCACGATTATAGAGAGGAAATCCTTCTAGGAAAAAAAAAAGGAGGGGGGGGAAATTTTGAAAATGGGGATCAAGATAATGGAAATGAGAGTTAGGAGAAAGAAATGAAGATGAAAATTTAAAAGGAGAAAAAATTATGTTGTTATGAGAGTTTTGGATTGAATAAACATATTTTCTGAGAACCTAATCTTACTATTTAGTACCTTTGGCGACGAGGAAATCAGGCAGGCAGCACCCAGGACCAGACAGGTTCATCTTAGACAAATTATCTGTTCCTGAGTGCGTCGCACACAAGACCAGTCACTTTGTTATATGGGGGTTTAAATTTCCCATCTTCAGGAAAAAAAGTTTTTGTTTTGTCTGTTGCTGAGTGAATCCAAGCTTAGTTAAATGTTAACCATTTGACAAAATTCTGGCGGATTTTCGTCCACCCAAGATTTCTTAAACTATCAGAGAAATTCGTTAACACTCGGTTAGGCGGTGCGCCTAAAGATATGGATCTGAGAGAACGTTGATAATATTGAAAATACCTCATTCATTTGGCGGATTAAGATAAATATAAACATCATTATTGATATAGGTGTTTATTGAAGATGACTACTGCCTAGGTACATTAGGAA
>JAKCPI010028846.1:0-51006 GCA_023213315.1 Euborellia annulipes | reverse complement strand
TAGGAACCGGACTGAATATTCGGTTTCGGTTTTCGCTTTCGGGCTTTTCGGCCAAAAATCATGGTTTCGGCCGTAGTTTCGGTTTTTCGGCTAAAAAAGTAGCTGAACCTTCCGGGTTTACCGGAAATCAGAGTCTGAAAAATGGAACGAGACTCGACAAAAAAAAGTCAAATAATTTGCACTTGAGGGAGAAAAATTCTAGTCTCCTAAAAGGGTAAAATGATTTTCACCGAAGGGAAAAAAAATTATTCAAAAAAAAAAAAGATAAAATGAAAAAAATTTTTTTATAGAAAATACAAGTTTCGGTTTCGGTTACGGTTTCGGCCGAAAACTAAGGTTGGAGGCCGAATATTCGGTTTCGGTTTCGGCTGAAAATCTTGTTTCGGTCGGACCCTAATTATAATGTACACACAACAAATATTCATGAAATGTATGTTGTGCATAGTATTTAATAAATTTCTTAACAATTGTATGATATATTATGGCCATCGGTCCTGAAGATGGGAGCGACGCGTTCCCGAAACGTCGATGAAATTGTATAAAAGTTTTTATTTATTTCTGGCTGCCTTTCCTCATTGAGCTCCTTAATCAAAGCCCAACTATTACGAAACCTGCCAACAGATGGCAGGATGGTAGGTAGGGCCATATATATTCATTCTAATGTGTTTGTTTGATCTTTTAATAATGAATATTTTATAAATTTTTTTCGATGTTTGACCTCCTTATTGTTTTTTGTTTAATAAAATCTCTTTTGTTTGTTTTGTTTCCAAGAGGTGCATACAATTCCTGCGAAAATGTTTCGTCGAGTCTTAACAATCGTGCAATCGCATTGCAAATTAGGTCTAACAGCGACACTTCTCCGGGAAGATGACAAAATCGCTGATCTGAATTTCCTTATTGGCCCGAAACTTTATGAGGGTTTGCCCTTTTTATTTTTTTCTTAATCACCTTTCTAGCGAGACGCTTGAATAAATATTTATTTTTATTTTTAGGCAAATTGGTTGGAATTGCAGAAGAGAGGATCCATAGCGCGCGTCCAATGCGCAGAAGTCTGGTGTCCGATGACGCCCGAATTTTATCGGGAATACCCTCAATTGTCGTACGAGCAAAAAACTGGTGATTATTTTTATGTCTTTTTTTAAGGTCTTTTTTACCCTTGGCTCCCTAGCACAAAAGTCAACAATTCTACCATCTGTGCTATGGCCCTTATAATTAATCGAATGGCTGCCTCTTGGGCTTCCTTACAGAGAGGCAGCCATTTAATTGACTTCCAATTAATAAAGACGAGATCTATATTGCCTCTGAAGCCGAACGAGAGGGTGAACTGGGTGATAAAACGAGTCGGTCCTCGTTAAGATCATTTCAAATCATTCTCTTTCGTCATCGCTGTGCTTAATAAGATATTTATGGGTGACGTCAGAGTGTATAGAAAGTTTCCTACTTATTGCACGTTGAAGGTAAAATGAAAATAAAGATTAAACTTTATTAAATGAGGAAAATTGTATTTCTTGTCGACCAGTTAGCGAAACCGGGGAATCAAAGCGCTAACTGGTCGTCAAGCAATAACATTTTTAATGCGTAGAGAAAAGGCGGCTTTCATTAATTAGACATTTCGGTCTTGATTAAGACCATCCTCAGAGCATGCGGTGTGTCAAAATAGGTCTAATTAACAGGCTAATTAAAATATTAGCCCACTGCTCCTCCCACCAAATCTCTTTCCTGCGCATGTCCTTTCTCTCGCTCTCACATTCTCACATAAATCGCACATCCACATACCGAAATGTATAAAATCCTCTATGACACTTTCATAATGACTTTTTGCCAGCTCTGAAGATGGTTCAAATTCGGAATCGAAACGTCAGCTGTGGGAATTAAATAAATAAAGAAAAAACCTTAGCTGCATCTCTCATTTCTTCTTCCTATCTACGGTATATATATTAAAAATGAAATTATCAATAAAATTTTGATTGCGCATTCTTTTAGCGCTTGTGAAAGTAAATTTATTTTTTCGAAATACCAAATAGATTTTTGAGATATTTGATAAAAGAGACTTGGGATTTTTTGAAATTTCAATACAAGGCGTTTAATAGTCGTACAGGCGAAGCCTTGCGTTGCACTAAATCAGATCTTTTTCATTTACAATTTTAAGATAATATCGCGAAATTAAAATTATTGAAAGGCGTCCGTCGGGCGTTTGCGTAAGCAAGCAGCAAAAGCAATACGCATCTCTTGAATGCGCGGAAACATACCAGCCAGCAACAGACATGCGTTCTTATAAAAAAAACAAACAATGGGGGCCCGAAGTTGTAGCGAAATCACTAAATATAAACACCCAACTAACTAACATGATTTTAAAGCAAGATTTTATATTTATTTTCCAGCTGCTCTATGTTATGAACCCGAACAAGTTCAGAGCAACTCAATATTTAATTCGTTATCACGAGCGTCGAGGTGATAAAACAATCGTCTTTAGCGACAACGTCTTCGCTTTGAAGCATTATGCAATCAGAATGAACAAGCCTTATATTTATGGACCGACAGCGCAAGCCGAACGGATTCAAATTTTACAAAATTTCAAATTCAATCCTAAAGTAAGTAAACTAAAACGGCTGTTGCTTCATCTTCTAATTAACTAGCTATCCGATGACATGTTTGTTTGTAGGTGAATACAATATTTGTAAGCAAAGTAGCAGACACGTCATTTGATCTGCCCGAGGCGAATGTCCTGATTCAAATTTCATCTCACGGAGGATCGCGGAGACAAGAGGCTCAGCGACTGGGGCGAATCCTTCGAGCTAAGAAAGGTTCGTTTCTCTTCCATCTAAAAGAATGGGGACATGGTCAGATTAGGTGGCTTTCCACATCTGCATGGCCTACGCTTTTGGAAGGATCAACAATTTAAATCTTAACATAACCACAAAACCTTTCCCAACCTCACCAACTTCAAATTTTTTCGTTTTAAATTCCTTCAGGGACCCAATGTATATTTTTTTGAAAACTAAATTTTTCACATTTTATTTTTAAGTATTGACATTATTATAAACTAATACATTTTAATATTTATATTAATAAAAGTTTGTATTGTTTTACAATATTTTTTTCTAAACAGACACTATAATGAAAAATAGGTAAGAGATTAATATAGATTTCGGCAAACCTTATATCTTCTGACTCCGAGAGTTTCGAGATATTTTTATCTCATCTCCCTCTACAAAAACATAAAAATTATTTTCGATACAAAAAAATCATTAATAAAAAAACACACCTTACATCAAATACAAAAACATTATAACCATAACAAATTTAAAAAAAAAACTCCTCCACACAATTTTTTCACCCCACAAACATGGATTTTTGGAAGAAATTTCGGAGTTAATAAATATTTTACAGATTACAGGGGTCCTCTAGGATGTCTCCTTAGTTTTCGAAAGAGGACCCTGTGCTAATTTGGGGGGGGGGGGGGCAAAACCTCAAATATTTTGGACCTTATTCAGTTTTTTCTTATATTTTGTAAAGTTGTTCACCTTACACCAATGCGAATTAGTAGAGCATTAAATTTACTAAAGTATGGTACATAATTCGAATTTGTAGATATAATATTAACCGAGTTGCGGCCGGTAATTCCTGGACGTAATGACAATGGGCCGAAAAAGACCCAGAAGCTGCTGAGTGTAACTAAAGCTATTATTCTATTGTAAAAATTGTTTAAAAATCTAATTAACTTAATTTTTTTAAATGAAAAGAAGGAATATTATTGAAAAATGGCGTAGTCATGATTATTATAATTCAATTGTTTCAAAAAAGGAGGTAAACCTTGTTGAAATTGGTTTTTATAAAATCACATATATATTTCACATTTTCATTTTGTGATTTTATAAAAACCAATTTCAACAAGGTTTCTTTGTCCTTAAAATACCTCCTTTTTTGAAACAATTGAAAAGAAGGAATTCAAAGAAAATGGGATTTTCTTGATTTAGGGTTTAGATTCTATTTAGAAAAAGGTCGTCTTCTACCCAGAAGGTGCGGGGAAGGTTAGAAGTTTAATAAATAACACCTTAATTGAGATATGACGTCAAATAATTGTTCTTTTTGTTTGTCCCAGGCGCTGTAGCTGAGGAGTACAACGCCTTCTTCTACACGCTCGTCTCGCAAGACACAATGGAGATGAGCTACTCGCGAAAGCGTCAGAGATTTTTAGTAAATCAAGGCTATAGTTACAAAGTTATCACTCGATTGGCAGGAATTGACGAGGTATTTATTTATTTATTTACAAACGATAAAATGGACCTATTCACGTGCATTCGATTAAAACGATTATTATCTATTTATGAGAATTTAAAAAAAACTAAGTCGTAAGGAATAACTGGATAACTTCCCCTAATGGAGGACCCGTAAAAATTATTTTTTCTTTATTGAGATAAGCAGCGAGCGATCCTCTTGAATTTGCGTCATTCCTTGTTTATTTGGGTCCAGTGTGTTGAAATACGTATTAAATGTTAATTTTTAATAAACTTATGACCAAACGTTTTTAATTTCTCATGAAAATGTTTCTATATTATTTGAAAGATTTCAGGAGGTTTGCTCAATCTGAAAATAATTTCTGCAAAAAATTATTGTTGGAGATGTTTATGAACGACGACCGATTGCAACTGAGAAGTTTCGGTCAAGAATCTGATCATCATCAGGCCTATTAAACAAAGAAACTCAATCTTTTATAGAACACTATTTCATTTAAAAAATATTTTTTTTATTTTTTGCTTTATAAATTAGGAAAATTACCTAATTTGAAGATCAATATTACAACTAAAGATAATCTGACTCCTTACATAATAACTTTTATTTTTTGTTAAAAAGTGTTTAGAAAATTTATTTCTTTTACAAGTGTGCATAAATTATAAATAAAAATGTCGTAAGTTTCGTGCATGTAGGATATATACAAAATAAAAGCCAACTTTTCAAACATAGTGTTAGTGCAAGTAGAAAACAATTCAGCTCCTGTGGCGCTATTAGAAGTCTAAAATTGTATTACGAAATTATTAAATTGATATAAATTAGCAATGGTAGATTCTTGACGTCGTTCATAAAAACCTTCGAAAATAAATTTGTATTAATTATTTTCACCTAACAATAAAAAGATTGCAGCTAAGTTTATTTCGTTTATTAGTCACTTCAAGCCGACGTTTCGGTCAGATATACGACCATCATCAGGGCTGAAGCGTGTCAACAAAATTCCTCAAAATGTCGAATGGCACAATTGAGTAAAATATTTTTTGCCATTTTATAAGGACCAACAGGCTATGCGAGTCAAGGTTAGATTGTGCCATTCGACATTTTGAGGAATTTTGTTGACCCGCTTCAGCCCTGATGATGGTCGTATATCTGACCGAAACGTCGGCTTGAAGTTTATTATTAAACGAAATAAACTTAGCTGCAATCTCTCTTTTCTTTCTTCCTTACTACGAGATCTACTCAGCTATCCACCTCACTTTAATAAAAAGATTGAGTAAACCTCCTGGAATACTAAAATCTCCTCTCTGCTCTTGAAATTATTTAAATAATATTCTTTTTAAAGGAACCCGATCTTTTGTATAAAACGCGCGATGAGCAAGCTCAACTATTGCAACAAGTGTTATCAGCCAGCGATATGGATGCCGACGAGGAGCGGATCGCAGGCGAAGGCGGCCCCGGCGGCTCCAGGGCTGTCGTAAGATTTCTACTTTATTTGAATAATAACAAGAAGAATTATTCGAAAAATATAATTTTTTTTGTTTGTTTGTGTTGATTAGATGCACCGCCGCGCCGGAACGATGAGCTCGATCTCTGGAGCCGATGATGCCGTTTATATGGAGTATAGAAAGCCGTCAATGCATTCAGGAGTGAAGCATCCGCTATTTAAGAAATTTCGGGGATAATTGTAGCCTATTTTCCTTTATTTATTATATTTTAAATTAAATAAATTTGTTTGTTTTATTTATTTATTTATTTATTTATTTCATTTTAGTGACATCACATTTGGAAAGAAATATTAATTTATTTACAAAAAAGTGCCATGACATTAAAATACCTGAACAAAATAATCATAATTTTGAGGTTTGGCTTTCACATTTGTATCATTTATAAAAGAGTTTGATTTTCAGTTAAACGGTGGTTTATTTGTCAAAAACAACGTTTCGGCCACTTATTTTTTGAACTTCTTCAGGTAAAATTCAGTCAAGATTATAAAAGTTGTTACATCTGTGACAATTTCATTTGTTTTGAATTGAAATTCATTGGAACTGTGACTCATTGGAATTCAAATGAGATTGTTACAGTTGTAAAAACCTTTGTAATCTTGACTGAATTGTTGACTGAAGAAAGCCACAGAATGAGTGGCCGAAACGTTGTCATTTTTAACAAATAAACCACAATTAAACAGAAAATCCAATTCTTTTAATAAAAACAATCATAAATTCAAATAAAATTTATCAAGCATTATTCTCTTGTTTCGTTCTCTTCATCTAGGAGGATTTTGTACAGAATATAGACACTGTATGGCCTCAAATGCAAAGTTATATTTAAAATTAAATGTTTTTAAGAAATTATAAAAAAAAAAAAAAACAGAAAACTTGAATTATCAAAAAATTTAACAAATGGCGCGCACGAACAGCCTATGAGCTCACAAAATCTACAAAAATAATGAAAATATAGATAGAAATATGAAGATAACTCTAGAACTTTAAGAAACATTGAATTGTTTTTCATCTAAAACAGAACCGAGAAAGGAGATCAAAATGTGAAGGAAAATCACCCAATTCAAGGCAAATAATATCGATCCAAAAGCAAACTCTTTTCATTCAAGCTGACCATGATAATTGATCACTTTTGTGCAACATTGCATCTATATTATGTTCTAGTGAAGGGAATTAAAGAGAGAGGTGAAAAACAAACAAAACATATTCATATCAAAGGTTAAAATGATATTTATTAAAAGTATAAAAAGGAAATAACAATTCTATTTAAATCTATTTTTTTAAGGATACGAAATTTAAAAAGTAAAAAACAGAGTATAAATATTTATATATATACATAATTTACAAAATTTGATTAACATTTTTACTGAAGGCATTTGGGAATCTTTCTTTTTTTACTTTCTCTTACATTTAATAAAAATTCTATTCAAGGGGCAATTGAACGAAAAATAAATGTAAATAAGAATTAACGAGATCACGCCATCGTCTCTACAAAAATAGACAAGAAATAAAGTTGGACACAGGATTTTGTTTGAGCGTGAGCAGCGAAGTCTTTGGTGCGGATTCAAATTGGCATTATTAAAATGTTGGCATGCTGGCTGGCCATTTGTACCAAGGGTCGCGGGTTCCCATCCCACGGGGTCTAAATGGCCCTAGATGCCGAAAAAGACCTTCAATAAAAATAACAAGTTTTTATGGCCGGAGAAGAGCAACAATCGTTGCAATTAAGCAATGCCAAGCGCGGTGAAAGCTCAGGATTGGTGACCCCTGGCAATCAGCCTGAAGAACGTCCCCCGGTATAATGTAATGCAAAAATTTATATAATACATCAAGGCCCCAAATGGCCTTAGTAGGCGAAAAGGTCTTTGACAGTTTTTGAGATAATCAACGGAGAAAAAGACAATTTCCACAAATTTTGAAATAAAGGAAAGAAAAAAAGACACGTACAAGTTTTAATAAAAAACACTAAAAACGTAAAAAGGCCTATAAACAAATGAAGGAATTTTTTTTTTTGTAAATGAATGACGTCATAGTTTTTAAAAATAAAAAAATAATAGTTAAATAGTTTCCGATATCTTTATATTTGAATAATATATGTTCAAAATACCTAGATTCGGACTTGAACTGAGTCATAGATATATTTAACAAGAGTGTGAGTGTGTATTATTGGCGAGGCCAAACGCCCCATGGCCCCCGGGAAACGAACCCAGGATCTCCAGCCTTTCCGGGGCATCGGTGTGCTCAACAAGTTTTTATAATAAATAGAATATAATTAGTCCATTGCACCAGCATCCTGGGTTCGATTCCCGGGGGCCATGGGGCGTTTGGCCTCGCCAATAATACACACTGAAAATAATATTCACGCGAGGCAGAAATGAAATTTTAAACAACTCAACAAGCTTTTAATTATTTATGCTATGCCTATAGCAACAACGCCTCCCCCCCCCCCCCCTTGGGAGAACACAAAAGACGCGTGCAAAAAGACCGAGAATCAACTAAAAATTATTTCAACGAGTTTTTATAATAAATAGAATAATATAATTAAATTAATAGTTTGAGTCAAGAACGAACGAACCAACGGACGATTCCTCAGCCTTCAGAAATAAAAAAAAAATAAATAAAATACTGTTATCCCGATCCCTTGCTGTATCTTTTCCAAAACTTTTTGACCTCCTCGTGGCCGGAGGAGGAAACGACCATCGTCCGTTTGGCGGGGTGCTGCCAGGTGAGAACGCCCCGCTCCTGAGCAAAGTCCCGGAGAGCCTCAAAATCCGCCTGCGATAAGAACTGACTATAGAGAACTCCATCCGTGAACGTAAATCGATTTCTTTCGTTCTCCCACAATTTAATTTGATCAACGATTGTGGGTGGCAGCACTGGCGGCGCGTTGGCCAACATTTGAGGATGTGCGTGCAGCCGCAGGAAGCCGACGATCTGCTCTGCCGTGATGCCGCTGCGTAGCGCCTGGCGGATCGAGTCCCGGGAAAGAATGCCCACCGCCAAATTCGGGAATCTGAAATCAAATTAATAATATGAATACGATGTCGGTGTCTAGTCCTGCTCCAAGGGATTGATTGGAGATGTCAATATTGATAAGATTTAAACTTTCGACCATTGGTTCTACGTATCAAGTGTTAATTTTCAAATGATAAAACCTTTGAAACAAATAACCTCGTTGTTTATTTGTATATCTATCTATCTATCTAATCTAATACTATTAAACGAGCAATATTGTTTATTTGCCAGCACATCAGATCTCGAAAACGGCTCTAACGATTTTATTCAAATTTTAAATATATTCTATTTCCAGCAACAATATGAAATTGCGCATAGGTCTTATCTTCGAGGAAATTCGGGTACTGGTACTTTGCTGATGTACTTTTTTAGTTTTTTCCATTTTTCTCTTAATTCACTTTAACGAATTTGATTAAAATTTAAAAATCAATTATTTTTTAGATGCTCTTTAAAATGTATATTCTCATTTTGTCATTGAAATCTTGTGAAGACCACTTTACTCTTGGTACTTCATAGAGAAGATAGGAGAAATGGTTGCCTTGGTAACAAAATATAAATAAACAAATATTTTTTCAATTTCAAATGTACCGTAGTGTCGGAAACTAAATATATGTCGACACAAAAAAATCTGGTGCGCCAGTCACACCAGATTTTTATTTATTTATTCATTTAAAATATTAAAAATGTATTACGTATTCAATTTATTTTATTTTATAAAAAAAAAATTATCTTTCTCTTTTATTATTAATTTCATTATTGAAATTAAAAATAGATCTAACAATCAAACCGGTTTCTTTCAATTACAGAGTACACTTGCACTTCGGGTGAGTTCGGCTTTGTTCGGTTTGAGACGACGAAGACGACGACGACTGCGGCGGCGGCGGCAGCGCTGTCGTCGCCGCCTCAGTAAGCCTGAAGCTTGTGATTTCGTTACATCTCTCATCAAATAATGCTTCCTTCCTCAACAATCCACAATACCGACACATCACCCCGAGTGCTCCATGCCTGCTCCTTTCTCTTCATCCTCGATATCACCAGGTAAACCCGCCTTTTGATTAATTAAAAAAAAAAAAAAAAACACTTTTTTTTCTCATTCACTCTCACATTCACACAGTCTTTTCGGCAACTTAGGCCATTTAAGACTTTGACGATAACCGTTATTTAATAATATATATTTATTTGAGGTCCAGGCATTCTTATTTAAGCCATTTGGTATCCAAATGGCTTAAATACTTTTATTTTTTTTTTTCCCCCCCCCCGGCCTTTTATTAATTAAACAGAAATAATAACAAAGAGGGATTGTTGGTTGATCCAAGTGGCGTTTCCCTCGCTTGGCTTGGGACAGTCCGAGACAAAAAGAAGTGAACTCATCTTTAATTTTGTTTATCTAATTTGTATTTTAAATTATTTTTATGAAATATAGAACAAATATAGAATCAATCCTTCTATTGATTCTTTTTTTTTTTTTTGCTTAATTTATAAAATATAAAATTAATATAAAAAGAAAAGAATTTATATTTGATACTGCATCTCTTGGTTTTACTGTTAAATGTTAAGAAATACTCGATAGCTATTTGATATCGATACTTTTTTTTCGACACCACATCCCTACTCGTCAAAAAATAAAACGAACTCCTACCCGGAACTTTAATTTTAATTTAGGCAATCCAAGGGGAGTGGGTTCGGATCCCAGGCAAAGAATATTTGGATAAATATAATCGTGTCGAGGAAGGGGACAGGAAAGTGAAGGAAAAAGACTTAATTCGGCCCGGCCGAGTTATTTATTCATGCCTACGTTTCGGGGCCTCTACGTCACCCATCCTCAGGACAAAGGGCGTCGTGCCTCCTGCACTCGTGAGAGAAATTCAAAAAAACGAGGGCTGTATTTCGCGATTCAGCCCATCATGGAGCCAAAATATAAACACGAGCCGCCGAATCAAACATTGACATCAATACTGATTGTGATTGGCTCAGAGTCATGATGGTTTCAGTTAAAACCGGTTTTAACCGTCCTTGTTTTAATCCAATTCTGACCAGTGGTTTTTATTGAAATAAACAAAAAAAATAAATTTCATATAGGGGCTTAGAGCATGCTTATATTTCGGGGAAATTACATAAAACATAAATGATTCAGAAATGAAAGATCTAAAAATCTGGTGTGACTGCCGCACAGCACACAACTTTCTCTTATCTTCGGTAATCGAAGGTTGTGTTCTGTGCTTTCACACCAGATTTTCCGTGTCGACATATATTTAGTTTCCGCCGATACATTATAATTCAAGCTGTAAAATTTTAAATGTGAGAAAATATTTATATTTTGTTACCATGGCAACCATTTCTCCTATCCTTCCTATGAAGTACATCATATGGACCCTGTTATGCAATAGTGTGTCAAAGACCAAAAAAATTCAAAATTGAGTTAAGCACTGAATATTGTTTCAAATGCTATAATTAATAGTAATTTTTTATGAAATATGTCCTAAAAAAATTTATATTTAATGTTACTTGCACAATTTGCAACAAAAATTATATATAATCCAATGAAAACAAAAAAACTTTAATGTTGATTTTCTCAAAACTCGATGTTTGGTCTTTGACACACCATTGCATAACAGGGTCCATATATGATGGGCTGAATCCTGAAATACAGCCACTATTTGTTGGATTTCACTCACGAGTGCACGAGGCACGACGACCTTTGCCCTGAGGATGGGTGACGTAGAGTCCCCGAAACGTAGTCAGAAATAAATATTTGTCGGGCCGAATTAAGACTTTTTCTTCAAACCCCCTTGTCTTAAAAAAAAATTAATCAAAGTTTTTGTAAATATGATATCATAACGCCTTTTGGAATACTGGCTCAAGTTAAATAATAGGAGAAAGCATTTTCTAGTGCAGTGGTTTCCAAACTTTATATTGCCACGCCTCCCTTAAAAATATTTAATTGTATAACGCCTCCCCCCCCCTTTTTTTTATAAAATAATACAAACACAAAAATGTTTGTTGCAAAAAAATTTATTAATACTAACTATTATGTTTTTGATTATTACATGACTTGAACATTGTATCAGGAATGAAAGTTGAAGAAAACACAGCCAGAATTTTGTCATTTAAAAATATATTTTCAATCAAAGCCGAAACGTCAGCTGTTAAAAATGTATTAAAAAAAAATCTGGCTACGTTTTCTTCAAACTTACATTCCTGATACAAATTCCATCAGTCATAAAATACCATTATACTAATTTAGAAAATTGGTCGCTGTGGCTAATATTCGCGCCTCCCCTTAGTCTAGTCCGCGCCTCACAGTTTGGAAAACGCTGTTCTAGTGTGTTTGGTGTCTAGAAGAATCAGAGGCTCTTCTATTTGTACAACGAGATCAGGAGTCGGCAGGTGTTAAAAGCACACAACGACAACGTTTCGCATTTGTTCGTTCTTTTTCTTTGGGGTTGTGCGATATTGTCAGGCCAGCAAATCCGAAAACAAACCTCCATCACCTTTCATTTCAACAACCAACGCGATTTAACTAATACGACCTATATGCTTTTCAAGTTTTCAAAATCGAAGGGGAAAGAGCCAAAAAAAAGGAAGGTGACTTTAAACAATTTTAAAAATTTCATTTCAAAATTCCGTAGATAGCCCCCGCAGCTAGATAGAGAATTATATATTTTCAAAATACTCACTCACCTATACATGAGTTCACAAAAGAGTCCAAGAAGAGCAATTTGTAAATTGCTATCCGTATAGGCGTAAACTCGATAATTAGTTTCTACAACAATAAATCCTTTACTATTCATCTCCACGATACTCTTGTTTTGGCCAGAAGCAATATTTAATGCTAATCTTGTAGGATAAAAACGACCAGCTTTTCTCTGTAAAGAAAAGAAAAATCATCGTTTATTCATTGCTTTTATACTAGAGAAGTGAAACTTTAAGCATGTTGGGATTTTACCTTTCTTTGATACACTAAACCAAATTCTCGAAGATGTTGAAGAAAAATCAAAAGACCTTCCGTCATGCCATCGGTACTATAATCCTAAAAAGAAAGAGGAAAAAAACATTAATTGTTGCTTTGTAACAATGGAAAGAAACAAAACAAACAAACAAATAATAAATACCTTTCCAATTGTGCTAAATGATAATTGAAATAGAAATGTAAGACACTCGGCTAAATCTAAACCTCGAGATTCGACTGTGTCTAAATACTGGAGAATAAAATACCAAACTTGTGATGGGGTGTCTAATAATAAAAATTGAAATCCTTCACGCGTTATTACGGGACTGCCGTCTTCTTCATCTCTAAACAAATAAAAATAACGAAAAAATTAATAATTAAGGATAGCATTTACAGGCAAAAAAATAAAAGTGAAAAATGTCATTTCAGGAAAAATTTAAGCAAGAAAAATTTCAAAGCAGATTGAATCATTAATTTTATATTTTTTTTATATTCATTGTTTTTGATTGTTACAAAATTTATAATAATAATTAGGTATTAAATTATTGCATTTTATATTTAAATATTAATTAAATAAATCAATTGATTTGCTGGGAAGAAATAAAAAGAGGAGTGAAAAATGGAAATAGGGACGGAATGGGGAAACGCAATGAAGGAAAGGATGGAGGGATTAGGGAGGAGCTGGAGAAGTGTGGGACCAGGAGGACCGTCAAAAGATGATCTCAATAATGGAGGAAATGTTGAGAACGGACCTTGAACAAATTGTCCAAAACGACTGGGCAAAGGTGGACACATCGAATTACTGCCATTATTATAAAAAAATAAAAAACAGTATAGAGATGTCAACCTATTGGCGAAATAATAAATGGCAAGAAGAAACCAAAAAACTCTGGGCGCGAGCAAGATGTGGGAATATATGGAGGGGGAGAGAAGACAGAGGAGGAAAAATGTGCAGGGGATGTGAGAAGGAGAAAGAAACAGCGCAACATTGCGAGAATTGCAGCGAATTCGAGAGGAAAATAGGAGGAGAAATGAAAGAATGGTGGAAAGGACTGACGGAAGAAATAGACGATGGGATGATAGAATTAATAAGAAGAATAGAGAGAACAAGAGAAGAGGAGGAGGAAGAAAGAAGGATGAAACCAAAAACCCAAATAAGGGTAATGATGGCTATATTTATTTAAATTTATCATGTATGATAGAATGTAAACTATTTTTGTAATTGATTTTGTATTTTGATAAGTAAATAAATAAATAAAAAAAAAAAAAAATAATAAATAAATCAATCTGACTGAAAAAAAATTTGACAAAGATTTTGTTACATATTATATTGCTAAAAAAAATTGCTTTCTTTTTAAAGGGCAAAAATTTAAATTTGCTTACGTAATACTTGAATGGCTGGCATCTTACGTTACAGTTCAATGATGTCAAATTCGAGGTTGATATAAAATAAAATATAAGTGAAGGAATGAAAAGAAAAGATGAAAAATAAATATTTAACTTTACAATTTCATAAGTCCGGCGTGTAACAAAATTCGAACAGCATCCGCAGAAATTCCCTCTTGTTGCTGGGATCCGACCATATAATGGAGAACGCATTCCCAACGTTCTAAAGCGTACGAGTCGAGATATTCTATAGTTCGGGGCTTATTATCTGTTTCCAATTGAGAAGACATACTCCAAGGTTTGCCTCTAAAAACAAAAAGAGTTTAAATGATTATTTATAGTTATAATTAACATTCTGATTTTTAGGAATTGGGGATTCGGGGAGCAGAGTGTTTTTCCTGGACTCAAAATTTCACTTCGATATTCCAACGAGAAGGTGGTCAAACCGGACCGGGACAGGCGGGCGGGCGGATGAACACTACGCTATTAATATTGTAGTTGTGGCTGTTGAGTTGTGTCAAGGAAGGGTTGCTGGAGCAGACACTGGCAGCTAAATTTTTTTCTTTGAATATTTTATAGGGCCGACGTTTCGGCCATCTTCAGGGCCCAATAAGTGTCAAGGAAATATATATAATTTGAATTCATTCAAAGATCTCCCATTTGATGAGCATCATTACACATAGCTGCCTAATGCAAATTATATATATTTCCTTGACACTTATTGGGTCCTGAAGATGGCCTCTATCGAGACCGAATCGTGCCTTTCTTTCCCGTCGCTATCGTCATAGCGTGTTAACTTCTCTTGTGAGGAAAGATTAAACCAATTTCGTAGCCTACTTGCTGGAGTTTGTTTACGGGATCTTTTGTCAAAGTCAAAATATTTAAACTTTCTTTTTTTAATGTTGAGGAGCTGCTCTCTTTCCTTACCAATGAGGCGTTAAAACTCTGTATTAATCACATAATCCACCCAAGACATTTCAATAACCGCTACTAGATCCACTTTTCTTAAGGTGCTACCTAGATATACTCAAATCTCTCCCTGGGGTCGATGTACAGTTTATTACGAGGTCTTCATCGTATATACAGGGCATATGATTCGCTGTCAATTTTACTCCAGAAAACATTGCAAATCTGATTCGTTTGTGACTTAGAATATCGCATCATCCATCAGGCTATAGGATATTTGAACTCTTCTGATGCCAACTTTCAAATCCGCGAAAGTCTCTGTGATTTCTGGTTGCTAGATATAGATGTATATAATTTGACATTATAGTCTAGGTGAAAACATAAGTTTAAATCCATTTGTTGAGGAATGAGTCTTAAGGGACTTTAAAGGTATTTATTTCTAAAATTTATAAATATCACACATACCCTCCTAATAAGGCAATTTTCATATTTTTCTTAAAGGTAACATTAAGAGTCCATCCAGGAAGTCCTCCAGGAATTGAAGCCTCCTGCCAGACACGCAGACCACTTAAAATCTCTGACACTTCATTATGTTCTCTAGAAAAGATAACGAAATAATTCTTAAATGATGCTTGGCTTAGTTTTATGAATTTTTCTACCAGAAAAATATTACTTGACAAATGACTGGGAAAGCCATGAGGCAACCACTGCTTGGGGCACAGGCTGCTCGACAAATAAAATACGAATTACGAAATGCCTGGCGATCTCGGGTAATTCCCTAAAAGAAAAAAAAAGAAAAAATTAGTAAAAGTAAGGGAAAATTATAATAATAAAATATGAAAAAGAGATAACCTGTAAACGGCGAGGCAAGTGGTTGGATGGTTGTAGAGGCGGTCGAGGACTGTCGTCGGCAAAGTCTTTAAATAATCGTGTAAATTCTTACAATTGAGATTTTTTGAGTGAAGATTTATATTTTTAGAACTTTCAGACATAATGAAAAATTATTTTATAAAATATTTTTAGATGATGCTTATTCACATTTCTTTGGCATTTTTAAAACTTTTTATAAACACCAAATTACCAACTTATGCACTTAGAATACTCTAAAAATATTTGATCCTAAAAAAATTTTAGAATATGTAATTATAATAATTAATATAAATTAAAATTTCATTTTAGTTAATAATATAATCTCATTTCAAAATATTTATTTCTAAAATAAATATTTTTTTCATTTTTATCTTAAAAACTCTAAAATATTTGATCCTAAAAAATTTTAAAATATGTAATTATAATAATTAATATAAAATAAAATTTCATTTTAGTTCCTCAAGAATATTTATTTCTAAAATAAATATTTTTTTCATTTAAGTTGGCAATTTTATATATTCGCATCCAAATTCAAATTTATATTTGCTACTTTATTGATTAATTTTTTATTTCTTTTTTAAAATATAATTTGGTGATTTTCTGCTATTTTTCTAATGTCCCTATATTATAATCAAGTGAGTTATTAATTTCTAAAGTTACCCTTCTCACATAGGACATATATAGAGAAATATTTATGTATTCTTTGCATCTGTGAATTCTATGAATGTAAACAAAACCGCAAGGAAGATTGGATTAGTCGTAATAATAATCTTATAGCCCTCGGGCTTGTTGTAGGGGTTAACGTGTTAGCCTTCTATACCGAGGGTCGCGGGTTCGAATTCCAGGCAGGCCGATGATTTTATTTAAGCCATTTGCATACAAAATGGTGTATGTGTGTGTGGGTGAGAGTGTGAATGGGAAAAAAGTATGAGTGTTTTTTATATAAAAAAAAAGAAGGTAATAATGTAATGGCCAACAAGCCAAGGCTTTGTCTAGCAACCGAGCCCAGTAAAAAAAAAGAAGATTCTAAATTAGCTATAATCCAAAAATATTTTTTGAGCTTAGATTTTTGTATTTTAATCAGCTTATTGTATAATTTACGAGTAGATGTAATAATATGATTTGAAATTGGTTGATTGTTGATTTAGTTTTACCTGTCAGGTGTAGATGGCAGAGGTGCGTTCGGGTTTTTCCGGTCATTTCCGTGACTTGTACCTTTTTCCCTTGGAGAGCGTTCCTTCAGCTGAGCAGAGCTCGTCTCATTTGTTTATTCCAGTTGTGTCATTCAATCGCAAAGAGGTTAACGATTATTAAAGAACATGGCGTACAAACTAATGGCATGTTTGACGGTGTTTTTTTTTATTTTACTCTGTCAGTGTAAAGGATCAACAGATATTGAATTGGATAGAAGGGCGTCAAGAGATCATCAATTGGATAGTTTGAATTTACTCTTTTATTTATTAGTTTTGTGTTTTGGACTATTAACAACATGGCTTTTCAAAAAGAAAAGAATGCGTTATATTCACGAAACAGGATTAGCCATTATATACGGTAATTATATAAACATTTTATTCTATTATCTAGAAACTAATCAAAGTAAGTCGATTTTTAAAGTTAAAAAAAAATAAAATCCCCATCTGCTTTTTGACATGCATTTCTATTTTCAAATTTATTATATAAAAAAAAAGAAAAAAATTTCAATGGATCTTTCATCAAATTATTCAAATTTTATTATATAAATATATAAATAATTATTTTATAAAATTTTTGTACAAAACGATTCGTTATTATTTGAAGAATATTCCAAAAGCCGGGTGATGATTGTTGCTCCATTGCTAAGTCTCAGCTTGCATTCATTCTATCAGAGGATTTATCATAAAATGAATTATTTAAATTTATTTTTTCTCTTATTAATTAAATTGTTCAGTATCCTTATCAATTGACCGTTATCGTGTTATAAATAATTTTGACATAAATGCAAATTTATTTACTTTATATTGTTGTAGTAAATTTACTTCAAATATCAAAAAAATTAAAGAATAGAAGTAAACTTACTGTTTTGTCCTTCATCTATTTATTTATTTTTTAAAAATATGTATGCATCATATATTAACATATAAATAAATGTCTAGGTCGAGGTCACTTCTGAGATTTATTATTAAGAGAAATTATCACTCTTTTAATAATGAAAAAATAATTAGTTATAAATAAAATCAATCGAATATCTCGCTATCATCTTGTGATCACATGTTTTAGATGCAATCTGAGTGAGTAATAAAAAAAATGTTCCATTCCAATTAGTCATCCCTGTTTATTTATGGAATGGCACCTACTCTATTGTCAAGTGATAGATTCCTTATGTTTCTTTTTGATTCAGGATGTTAAAAATGATTGACTGAATTGTTTGTGCAATATTAATGAGAATTTATTTTAGACGAGTTTTGTTTTTTTTCCCTTTGTAGTCCAGTCGATATAATGAAAAATAGAGGGGTGGGGGATATTCCCAAGTTAATGAAATTTTTACACGTTATTTGGGGTCTGTACTATTTGAACCTCGAGGACTCTGTGCTAACTAAAGGCCGTTTCACACGTAGAGTTTTCAGGGTACATTGCAAGCGATATGACGTCACCGCAGCAGTGTGATGCACTCACACGAGACATACAGCCAGCGAATAAAACTTGAGCTGTCAAAAATTATAATAATACGTCTCAGAGGGAGGGGCTTATTCAAACATGATGAGTTTGGAAGTCTAAGTGTGGCGGAAATGTTGCCCTTTGGTGATCGCCTCAATAAATTAATGAAACGTAAGCTGTCAAAATCAAATAACCTCACTTTTTGGTTAAAGTCAGCCATGTTGGAGGACGTGAAAAATCCGGCTCTGTGATTGGTCGATGCATGGGTTTGGAAAAAAGGCATGCAAAAAAATAGAACATGCGGAATCAGCCAAAAACAGACGCTAGGGTCATAAATTACGTCATATCGCATGCAAGAAAATCCTCCGTGTGAAGTTGCCTTTACTTGGAAGGGGAAAAAATCTCAAAAATTTTGGACTTTTTTTAAGTTTTTCGCTTATATTTCGTAAACTAAGCATATTTTGTCTATTATTGTTCTATACAAAATTGTAGAGCAATAAATTTGCTGAAATTCGGTACATAAAATGTATGTGTAGGCCCAATATTAACCAAATACGACCGGTCAAAGTTAGACAAAATTTTCAATTGTCTTTGGGTCTAGACAGATTCGTTTTATGTACCAAATTGAATGCTCTGCAACTTTGCATTTACGAGATATAAGCGAAAAACTGAAACAAGTTCAAAGTTTTTGCAACCCCCCCCCCCCTCTCCAAGTGTCCTCGAGGTCGAAAACATCGCCTCAAATAACCTGTAAACATTTAATTAACTTGGGAATATTTTCCCGGTAAATAGTGGATATCGACTGCGTTTATAAGGAATTATGCTAATCAATACCTGGCTAGACTACAATTAGCATACTATAATCTTTTTATTTTTCACTTTCCCTTTATGATATTAATTAATATTTTATTCTAAATTACAAAACATGATTTCCAGTAATTTTCCATGCGAAGGATTTTATTGTTTTTTTTTTTTTTCCATGTGAGAAGTCGCAATTATTCCATTACCCATCCCATAATGAGTCGTTATTCGTTCAGTGTGTGGCCTTAGTTACCAAAAAAAAAGAAAAAAAAACTGCAAAATATTATATTATAATATTTAAAAAAAATTCCATTTTTTAGTTGTTAGTTTAAAAAGGAATAAATTATCAATTTTAGATAATAATCACAGGAAGTAAAAGGATTTTTTTTTTTTTCAATTTGAACAGGATAAGTTAATCTTTTATTTGTTTGTTTTATGTAATCTAATATTTGGAATATTAAAAAAAAAAAGGGAGGGATGCGGAGAGCCCACGGGGTGGCTGCCGTCGTCGCCACTTTTGTATGAATAATTTATTTACTCATGCATCATTTATGGAGACGATTTCTAAATTGACACTCTTGACAAAATTATCGCATCACTTTTTTTCCATGATAAAACTACTTTCTCTTATCCATGGTAAAGTACCGTGCTTGAAACACCAGATTTTTTTGTGTCGAGGGCGTTTTTTTAATTTTAAAAAACACACTTTTTTTTCTCATTCACACTCACACTCACGTCACATGCACGCAGTATTTTCGGCAACTCAGGCCATATAAGACTATTACGATAACCGTTGTAATGAATCTATCTATATTGGGGGTCCAGGCATTTCTATTTAAGCCAAATAAAATTCCTTTCCACCTAATCTTCGCATTTGGCCAATGTTAATTTCCTATAGGGATTTGTATCCCCCGTTAATTTCGATTCAAAAGGGGGTCCCCTTTGGAACTTTTTACGCATTTAAAATTTTTTTTCCAATTCTTATGAAATTTTGTATTTATTTACGATTCTATTTTGTGTATAAAATGTCCAAATATGAGATTAAAATTTTGAAAAATAACCATAGTTTATTTCAAGCAGTCAACATTTAAAATGCAAGTTTGAAACTAAGGTGCTATCGGAAACTAAATATATCTCGACACAAAAAATCTGGTGTGACCAGCACGGTGCACAACTTTCTCTTACCGAAGGGTAAGAGAAAGTTGTGTGCTGTGCGCCAATCACACCAGATTTTTTTAAAGTACGTTTAGACGTCGCTCCTGAACCCCCTTAAGAGTTAGATACATGTAAATATCGGAACTAAAAAATAGATTTTTCTGTTGCAATTGTATGAGATGATATGAAAGCAAGCAAGTTGCTTAAACTAATTGCCTTTTGATTGTATCAGAAAATCAAGACTTAGATAACAGGCTCTTAAATTATGACCTTGAAAAAAATGATGTCTCAAGACAACCAAAGGAACAAAAGAGCGAGTAGCTTGCCTCCCTCGCTCTCTCTCTCTCTCTCCATATGTTTCTGGCGAATACATTTTCTTTAAAATTACGATAAAGTGATTACAAAACTATTTTTTTTTTTTTTTAATTAAAATTCTGATCAAGTAACTGGAACGTTTATCCAAGCAGTTAATAATTAGAAAAAAAAAAAACAATGTGCCAATCATTCCTGTTTCGAATTATTATTTTTTCTATGATCAAGACTCGGCAATAATTAGATAATAGAGGACTCAATGAAATTAGACTGATAACTATTTATTTTCCAAAACAATGTTCTGTATTTGGTCGATGTTATGCATAAAGGATCCATGCCCCATTATTTACATCACAAAATTAACCAATGGCGGTCCTAGCCTTACATTTTGGGGGGGGGGTCACTGTTTTTTTTTTTTTTTTTTTTTTTTATAGTATAAATAAATGGGCCTGGACCCCAATAAATATATATTAATCAAATATGAGTATCGTTTAAGTCTTAAATGGCCTATGTTGCCGAAAAGATTGTGTGAATGGGAGAGTGAGTGGGAAAAAAGTGTGTTAAAAAAAAAAAGATTTTGGGGGTGTCACGACCCCCTTGACCCCCCCTCTGGGACCGCCCTTGACATTAACATTCTGTCCATTTTTACTTTCTCTTACCTCTATATATATGTTAATATATATATATAGAGAGAAAGTATTGGATTCATGTCAAAAATTCGATGTCGAGATTTTGATGAATATACACGATTTGAGGTCCCCTGAGTCCAAAAAATTGGTTAAATTTAAGGATTGCGGTGTGGGTTTCAAGTGAAACATTTTGAACAAAGGTTGTATTAATTGAATATTTGTTATAGCTGTAGTATTATTTTCAAGATGATAAGGAATAATTCCCAAAGAAGAATGCAGCTAAATTTATTTCATTTAATTTTAATAAAAATTCTTAATCACTTGCTGACGTTTCGGTTCAGGTTTGAACCATCATCGGAGCTGTGATTTTGTATTTATGTTTTTAAACAATACATTCAAACTATTATGGTAGTATAGATAGAGTAAATTAATATTATAATATAAAATAGTTGAATATAATCTCAAAATATTATCATGTAATGGCAGCATCGTCCTGCTCCTATGTACTAGGCTCTATTTCCTGCCATTACATGATAATATTTTGAGATTATATTCAACTATTTTATATTATAATAATAATTTATTCTATCTATACTACCATAATAGTTTGAATGTATTGTTTAAAAACATAAATACAAAATCACAGCTCCGATGTGGTTCAAATCCGAACCGAAACGTCAGCAAGTGATTAAGAATTTTTATTAAAATTAAATGAAATAAATTTAGCTGCATTCTTCTTTGGAATTATTCCTTATCATCTTGAACAAAGGTTGTATTTATGTGGGTTTCACAAGGGTAAAAAAAAAAAACTTTTTGTAACTCCTGAAGATGGGTTAACAACCTGAAATATATCGAGTATTTAAATTTGTGTTAATACTTTTTTACCCTCGTGAAACCCACATAAATACAACCTCTGGCCAAAAAGTGGATTTCGCGACATAGTCTGTCTGGAATTCTATGAAGGTGGACAAAGGCCGCGGCGCGACTAGTCTATATATAATAATAGCGGAGTGTCCGTCTGCCCGTCTGTCGAAGACGGGCGTCATAATATGACAAAAAAATTGAAAATTTCAAAATTTTTGAAAAAACTTTTTAGGTAAAGTACTACTTCCAGGTAGGGAGGTCTAACAGTAAAACGTGGAGAAACATCAAAATCTCAAACGATTACAATACTTACTCTTTATATTCTATATATACGAGTAAGTAAAAATTTATGCATACCCCTGGTACTTCTTATATTTATTCCTGTTTCTTGCAGGCACCAAGACGCTATTATACCACTATGGTAGCGTATTTTCCCAAAATATTAATAAAAACATTCAGGTTGCGACATTAGGCACAGTGTGCACTGGAACAATTAATTCCCTTGCGTCGCATTGTTCTTGTTAATCATTCAATGTAAAATCTGACTGCAAACGGAACTCTTATGCCGTGAACTCAGTTATTAAATATTTACTAAAAATTGTTACGGGAATACAAAATTAGTAAGAAAAAGAAAGTAATGACAAATGTAATGATGTTTTTATTTTCTCTTACTTATATATATATTATATAGAGAGAGAGAAGGAAAGTATTGAATCTTTGTGGGGCCCGCAATATACGATAGTCTGTGTAGATACGTAGGGTTTATAGCTGGTAGTTTAATAAGGATAGGTGAAAAGTGAAGAAAATCTGCAGCTAGTTGTTTTTCATTATTTTATTCCCACCACGTTGACGTTTCGATCCCGGTTGGGATCATCCTCAGAACTAATGTGTACATAACAAAAGAACGAAACAAAGATTAGCTTCGGGAAAAAACATTAACAGTCATTATTAGAGACCGGACAAAAAAGCATTAAAAAATGGAAAAAAAGTGCTTAAAAAAGCATAAAAAACTTGAATAAAAAGTTGTTAAATAAGCATAAAAGTCGAAAAAAAGCATCTCATAAGCAATTTTTACTCATATCAATGGCGTATACAAATTTTTTTTTAAAGAAACTAAATTTATTCCGCCCCGCCCGGCGAAATTTTTTTTTGCGGAACCAAATTTTTTCACCCTGCTGAAAAAAATTTTTTTACAGGGCTATATTTTTGGAAATTTTTTTTTTGGGGGGGGGGGGCGGCTCCCCCCCCTCCTATAAACGTCCCTGGTGTATGCGAGTGTGAATGGGAAAAAAGTTTTTTAATAAAAAAAAAAAAAAAAAAAATATAAATATTCGTAAAATAAGTTCAAATAAGCACGAAAGGGGAAAAAAGCATGAAAACTCAAAAAAAGCAAAAAAAGCATAAAAAATGCAATCTCAATGCACTTAATTTTTCCTAATTCGTATAGAAATTAAATATCTAATGGTTGCTTATAAAATTCAGCAATAAGCATTTTGCTTAAAATCCGGTCTCTAGTCATTATAAATAGTCTGTGTGTTTGTGAACAAAATATCTCAAGAACGAAAAGAGCTAGGAGGTTGAAATTTTATATTTAAGTTAGACACCCCTATGGGACGTGACACGAAGCTTTTGAACAAAATCGACCAAAGAGTACTAGTACTTTACTGATGCACTTTTTCAGTTTTTTTCGATTTTCTCAAAATTCACTCAAACGATTTTTTTTTTTTAATTCAAAAATCAATTATTTTTTAGATGCTCTTTAAAATGTATATTCATCATTTTGTGATTGAAATCTTCTGAAGACCACTTTACTCTTGTACTTCATAGAAAAGATAGGAGAAATGGTTGCCATGGTATAACAAAATATAAATATTTTACCAAATCGAATGTACTGTACTGTCGGAAACTAAATACTGTATATGCCGAAACAAAAAATCTGTTGTGACAAGCACTGAACACAAGTTTTGATTACCCAAGGTGCGCCAGTCACACCAGATTTTTTTATTTTTTTTAAATGCACTCAAACAATTTTGATTAAAATTCATAAATCAACTATTTTTTCGCCCTTTAAAAAGTATATCAGTAAAGTTTTTCGAGAAAATTGTTTTAAGTACACTTTACTGATGTATTTGAGATTTTTCAAATTTATTTTTCGGCTCTTCCTTCCATAGAGCTAATGTTAAATCCCCATATGGGGATTTGCATGTTAATTTATATTAAAAAGCGGGTCCCTTTAACGTTTTCCACGTCTTATGAAATTTTATATTTATTTAGGATTGTCTATTGTGTATAAAATATCTAAATATGTGCGTTAATCACACCAGATTTGTATTTGGTCTTTTCAAGACAACCCTCAGCAATTCCGGTTGCCTATGCTCAAGGCTAAGCAAAATCCTCACTGCCTCAATTCTATAGAAATAGAATATTAATCACTATAATCCTTCCTGTATAAATGAGGAATTTATTTGATTTTTCCTCATTCAATGCTCTTTAAACTAAACAGGCCGTTCTAAATTTATTAGCGAGATGAAGCCATTTTATTTTTATTTTTTTTTTTTTTCACATTTATGATTAGAATTTCTTTATCTTAAGAAATCTTTAATTCAATTTTAAATAATTTTTTTTTCCCGAAGAGAGGCGAGCCCTTGACCTTTGATCATTAAGCAAATACTCTCAAGAGACAAGTAAATAAAAATAATTACACCGGTATCTTTATTTACCTCTAAAATCTTAAATCTATTTAATTATTGTTTACTAGCTGCTCGGCGGGCTTTGCCTCTCCCCCCTGGACCCCTCTTCAGCTGGCTCGGGCCCGCATGCGGCGGAACCTCGCCTTTTCTTAATCATAGGCCCGTCCCTGATCTCTCTAATGAAAAAAAATAAAAATTTAATTATTTTAATAAATTGGCTTTAATTTTTCAAAAGCCAAGAGAAAACTCAATGGGCAAATTCTGCATTTTCTGGAATTTTTTGCGCTTCGCCTTTTAAGAATTCGGGGATCCGAGTATTTATTCTGGTCTCTCCATAACGTACTCTATATGACTGTTAAATTTCGTTGGCAAGTTGGTGAAACAGAGCGTGACAGACAAACCGACACTCCGCTATTTTATATATTGGGCGTAGGAATTAAAAATGTGCGTTTTTTTTTTTGTTCAAAATAAGCATTTATTTTTTTAGAAATAGTAACAAATTGGTTATTCTATATTGTCCATCGCTAGCCACTACTTTTTCCCATTTTTCTGGCAATTTTCGGATTCCAGTTCGGCAAAACGACTCGTCTTTTGAGTCAACCCATTTTTTGCATTGTTCATATGAAGTGAACTTCTGTTCGGACAGGCCATAAGTCATTGATCGGAACAAGTGGTAGTCCGAAGGGGCAAAGTCTGGGCAATACGGCGGGTAGGGTAAGACTTCCCATCGAAGACAATAAAAAACATGCGTCATGTTCACTTTGACTGATTAATTGTTTTTTTAACGCTCTTTAAAATCCAATAGCTCTGACTTCCAACAAAAAATGCTTTTGGGCCCGAATATATACGAGGTCTGTTCAAAAAGTATCGCGAATTTTGTGTTTTTTACTTTCTCTTACCTATGTATATATGTAATATATATATAGAGAGAGGAAAAGTATTGGATTCATGTCAAAAATTCGATGTCGAGATTTTGATGGATCTTCACGTTTTGAGATCCCCTGAATCCAAGAAAGTGGTTTTCGCGACATGGTCTGTCTGTGGTGTGTGTGTCTGTGTGTCTTTGAACAAAATATCTCAAGAACGAAGACCTGGGAGGCTGAAATTTTATATTTAAGTTAGGCACCCCCTGGGACGTGACACGAAGCTTTTGAACAAAATCGACCAAAGAGTACTAGTACTTTACTGATGCACTTTTTCAGTTTTTTCGATTTTCTCAAAATTCGCTCCAACGATTTTTTGGACAATTCAAAAATCAATTATTTTTTAGATTCTCCATAAAATGTATATTCTCATTTTGTCATTGAAATCTTCTGAATACCACTTTACTCCTGTACTACATAGAAATGATAGGAGAAATGGTTGCCCTGGTAAGAAAATATAAATATTTCGCTATACTATAAATTTTACCTCTTGAAAATCGAATATACTGTACTGTCGGAATCTAGATACAATGTCGACACAAAAAATCTGGTCCGAGCAAGCACAGACCACACAATTTTCGATTACCGAAGGTAAAAGAAAGTTGTGTGTGTACTCCAGTCACACCAGATTTTAAAAGTATTTATTTATTCAAGAATCATCTATTTTGTTCCCTTCAGTGTAATCCCCACAAGATATCTGGCTGACCCTCTATATACCTCAAAGCACTTGGAAAAATCATTTTTATGATCTTGTTCAGCTCCATCTTTTTCTCCTCAATCGTAGCGTAGCGTCGTCCTTTCATGGGCCTTTTCAGTTTCGGACACAAGAAAAAAGTCACAGGGGGCCAGATCTGGAGAATACGGTGAGTGCAGCATTATTAGTGTGCTGCTTTTGGCCATGGATAAGTGAGCAAGGGCGGTTTTCATGTTGTGGATAGAGCAAAAATTGACTTTTGCACCATGATAACGCCCCTGCTCACTTATCGTTGCTGTGCGCGAAAAACAACACACTAATAATGCTGCACCACCCTATTCCCCAGATCTGGCCCCTTGTGACTTTTCTGTTCTCAAAACTGAAAGGACGACTCTACGCCACGAGGAGATAAATATGGAGCTGAACAAGATCACAAAAAATCATTTTTCGAGTGGTTCGAGGATTGGAAAATGTGAGGGTCCGCCACATATCTGGTGGGGATTACTTTGAAGGGGGCAAAATAGATATTCATGAATAAATAAATAATTTTTGAAAAAACGCAAAATTCGCGATAATTTTTGAATAGACCTCGTATATCGAGTATCGTTAAAGTTTATATGGCCTAAGAAGCCGAAGACTTAAAAAACCCAGTGGGGATTTTGGCCAAGAAAAACGACAATGGCAGTTCAATGTTTGCGATAAGTAGCAGTAGAGGGGACATGAAAATTCGGTGGTGGGGCGCAACTACTTGTTCAAGACGATGGAAGGCTTTTTCTATTTGCTGTCAAATGGGGAGAAAACAAACACGATTCAAGGAGCTGACTTTAGCAACTATCCTCCCGTGTAAACTAGACGTAAGAAGAAACAAGAAATTTTTAGGGTGTGGCTTCCCATTCGGCTCTTGGTAGAAATATTTGCCCAATAAAGTTTGCATTCGTTGATCAAACAACTCGACGGTTTGTTTTTCCTCAATTTTAATCATTAATTCAAAACGAGGCTATCTCAATTCATGTGCTTAATATTAAAGATGTAGTAGCTCCATTCACTCCTCCCGGGAAGTATTAATTTGAATGGGTTTAAATCGGGGGTGACCAACCCGCGGCCCACCTTGACCAGGTTCATCACAATTTTATAAAAATACTAACCGAGGGGCTTCGCCCCTGGACCCCCCTCGCCTTTTCTTAATTATGAAAAAAAAAAAAAAAAATCTGGTGTGACTGGCGCACAGCACACAACTTTCTCTTACCTTCGGTAATCGAAAGTTGTGTACTGTGCTTGTCACACCAGATTTTTGTGTCGACATGTATTTAGTTCCCGGCACTAGGGAATATTTGAATTCAGATGTCAAAATTATAAACATGGGAAAATATTTATATTTTGTAACCATGGCAACCATTTCTCCTATCTTCCCTATGAAATACAAGAGTAAAGTGTGCTTCAAACAATTTTGAGGGCAAAACGAGAATATACATTTGAAAGAGCATCTAAAAAAATAATTGATTTTTGAATTTTAATCAAAATCGTTAGAGCGAATTTTGAGAAAATCGAAAAAAACTGAAAAAGTACATCAGTAAAGTACTAGTACTCTTGGGCCGATTTTGATTAAAAGCTTATTTTTCCCGGTCCCGGGAGGTGTTTAACTTAAATATAAAATTTCAGCCTCATAGCTCAATTCCTTCATGCTTAAAATTGAACACACACCCACCCACCCACCCACACCGACAGACCATGTCGCGAAAACCACTTTTTTTGGATTCAGGGGACCTCAAAACGTGAAGATCCATCAAAATCTCGACATCGAATTTTTTGACATGAATCCAATACTTTCTCTCTATATATATATTACATATATACATAGGTAAGAGAAAGTAAAAATTATTGCTCTTCAATCCAGTGTTGCTTGACGATCTGTTTACATTCATAGAATACACAAATGCAAAGAATATTTTTATATAAATATTGCTTTATACATTTCCTATGGAAGAAATAGTAACTTTAGGTATTAATAACTCAAAAAGTGATAGGAATTTCGAGATGAAAATAATTTTCCTGTAATGTCTAGAAGGTCCTCTTTAAGTAGATAAAAGTAGATTTAGAGCTGGATTCATATGTTCCGTACTGTCGGAAACTAAATACATGTCGATACAAAAAATCTGGTGTGACAAGCACAGAACACAACTTTCGATTACCGAAGGTAAGAGAAAGTTATGTGAAGCCTCAATATGGAAAATTCATTCTTCGTAAAAAAATCAAAAAAAAAAAACAAAAAAAAAAAATTCAATAGATTGAACAAATGTGTTCAAGGTCCCATTAATGGGTTTTAAAATGGCTGTTAACATGAATACAATAATTTTCTATTAAAGTGAAGGTCACCAAAAAGCAACCAATATTTAATGAACATATCAAAGCCATCTCATATAAGGCAAGATTTTATCCCGGAAGGAGGAAGCCAACCCCAACCCTATCATTTTCGCCTAAGAAAATAAAAATACGAGAAGCATTTCCTCAATTATTTTACCAACATTTATTCATTCATCATTTTTACTTTCTCTTGCCTATATATGTTAATATAAGCGAGAGAAAGTATTGGATTCATGTCAAAAATTCAATGTCGAGATGTTGATGGATTACACGTTTTGAGGTCCCCTGAATCCAAAAAAGTGGTCTCTCTGCGTTCAATTTAAATCATTAAGGTTGAAATAAATTTTATAATTAAGTTAGGCACCTCCCTAGGGCGTGAAAATAAGCTTTTAATCAAAATCGGCCAAAGAGAACTTGAATTCTAATATATCGGCGGAAACTAAACATATGTAGACACGAAAAATCTGGTGGGACAAGCACAGAACACAACTTTCTCTTACCAAAGGTTGCTGTGCGACCATTCACACCAGATTTCTTTTTTTTTTGTGTGTGCGAGCCAACTAGTACTTTACTGATGTAATTTTTCAGTTTTTTTCGATTTTCTCAAGATTCGCTCCAACGATTTTGATTAAAATTCATAAAGCAATTATTTTTTTAGATGCTCTTTAAAATATATATATATTCTCATTTTGCCATTGAAATCTTATGAATATATAAATATATGTAGACACGAAAAATCTGGTGGGACAAGCACAGAACACAACTTTCTCTTACTAAAGGTTGCTGTGCGACCAGTCACACCAGATTTTCTTTTCTGTGTGAGTCTCTCTCATCCCATCTTTTTAAACCCAAATTTCTGCTCGTTTTTGGCCGAAACCAGGATTTTTGACCGAAACTTGCTGAAACCGAAACTTCGGTTGGCTCTTAGTTTTTACGAAATGTAACCATTATTAGTTCATTTATCAAGAGTGTGAACTCAAATGAGAAAGCATTGACAACTCCGCACGCAATATGACTCAATTTGAGCTCACACTCTCGATAAATGGATATATTTTATTAAAACCGAAACTGTTTCCTCAACAGTTTCCTCCCCCCTCCTTCGCCTTTATTTAATTGAATTTTCCTAAGTTATCTTGTATGTGTGAATGAAATTACCACCTTAGAGGTCTCGTACCATTCAATATTTATTAATTCACCGCCGGGAATCGAACCACGGATCCACCAATTTATTTGCTCTCGGTGTGCCCTACCACTCCACAGCACGGCATTCTGGAATTGGCATAAAAGGGATAAGGAAGACGAGGGGAATTAAATTTACCGGGTATATAAACTGGTAACCATTGATTCTATTTGAATTCGGGATAGGTGAAAAAGTGAAGAAAATCTGCAGCTAGTTGTTTTCCATTATTTTATTCCCACCACGTTGACGTTTCGATCCCGGTTGGGATCATCCTCAGATTCAAATTTGTCTTGCGACGTGACCATCTCTCTTGATCATTTACTTTCAATTATATAATAACTAATATAATTTATTTGTATCTATCCATCTTTAAGTTCTATATATAATATATGATTGAGAATTACAAATATACACATACATATAACACCCACCTGTTCTGAGGATGATCCCAACCGGGATCGAAACGTCAACGTGGTGGGAATAAAATAATGAAATACAACTAGCTGCAGATTTTCTTCACTTTTTCACCTATCCTGATTAAACTACCAGCTATAAGCCCTACGTATCTATTTGAATTAGTTAGAAATAGAAACAGTTCAGAATCGTTTGTATCGTCGGAAGCTACGTAGTTGACATGATTTTTCACAAGAAGTAGACATTGCATTGATTGAGAAATTTCTTTTTATCACTATTAGAACATGATTTTAAATCACTTCTAAATTGAATTATTTGTTTTCTTTACATATCAGCGATTAATTATTTAGATAAACTATTCATCTTAAGTTCTTTAACTTGTAATTGATTATTAATTGTTTTATGAGTATTTACAGCAGATGTTCCAATCAGCGACAATTTTTTTTTTTTTCAAGTCCTTTCGGCGTCTGTGACATTCAAAGTTATCAAGGCATATTTATTTCTGCCATTTAATATCCAATTATTTGCCTAGAAATCTAATCCATCCATACCCTGTGGCAATGTAAAGTACAGCCTTGAGAATAGGCAACCGAAACGCTGGTCTGTCTATTTGGCGGCTGGGAAATTAGGAGCCAAAGCTTTTAAGGGTTTTTAATGTTCAAACCCTAGAGGGCTTGCTTCCTGGTCAAACCCTCCCTCTCTTTGCCCGACCCACAGATTTAACTCTCCACGAATATTAATAATGTGCAATTTTGTAAATTTAATTTTTTATATCAACAATTTTTTTTTTTTTTTTTAAACATTCACACTTTTTTCTCATTCACACTCACACACATTCACACAGTCTTTTCGGCAACTGAGGCCATTTAAGACTTTTTACGATAACCAGTTGTTTAATAAATCAATTGGGGGGTCCAGGCATTTTTATTTAAGCCATTTGGTATCCAAATGGCTTAAATAAAATTATCGGACTGCCTGGGGTCCGAACCCGCGACGTTCGGTATAGGAGGTAGGCACGCTCAATACTTTGTTTTTTAAGTCAACAATACCAATTAGTAGAAAAATACCTATTATTTAAATTCTATTATTAAAATACTAATTATTAATTAATTTTATTGAAAATAATAATTTTTAATTGTCTCCAGGCTGACGCATTTCCTGGGCAACTCTCTTACGTATATCTCATGATTAAAGTTTTCTTATGAGGCACTCACTGTCTCCTTCCTCTAAGTATCCACTCAGTAATGTTGCTATTCCTCAAAGCTCTCCCTGAACTGTTATTTCTTATTTTGGTGTTTTTATTGATGTTTCCATTGAGGAAGCAAGTTGCCTCGTTATAATTTCTTTCAAAAATTTTAAATATTTTCCTATTTCTTCTATACAAATCAAATTCGCGTCCCTCGAGTACTCGTACTTTACTGATGTACTTTTTTTAGTTTTTTTACAATTTTATAAAAAAAGGACCGAGCTCCGGCTCGGTCAACCCGGAACTTTATTTTATTTCCTAAATTATTTATTTCTTACAAGTTAGATTTAAAAATTTTTCCAATTTCAAGATTTGAAAAAAATCTGATGTGACATGTTTTTTTTTTGTGCCGATATATATTTACTTTCAGAGAGTATATTAAAATTCAAGATGTAATGTATAAACGTAAAAACATAGGAGAGGGGGATTTTGTTTACGTTTATGCATTACATCTTGAGAGGGTTAGAGCAGATTTTTTAGAAAATCGAAAAAATTGAAATAGTAGCCTACATTTAAATAGTCAATGTAAGAGCTAATTTTTATAAAAAGCCATATTTAATAATTTTTTAATTTGGATCAAAAGTCTGCAATAGGATCGACGAGTTAACTTCCACATTGTAATTGTTTAAAATTTTCTCGTGCAAGTCCAGTTTTTTTTTTTTTTTTTTTTAAGAATTTTTTAATTGTACCATAATTGCATTCAGAACGAGTTATATTAAATTTGTCATCAGTGTTTGGTAGAGGGCGATGTTTCGTAGCCATCTCATGCGACAAAAATTCCATTCCATTCTGATGTAAAAAAACAGACTTTAAATAAAATAAAATAAACAATTTTTTTTATAAGTTTCAAATAAATTTAATTATAATCTTCTTCTTCTGTCCTTGTCTTATTCCCACGATGCGTGGTCGGCGGACCTTACTTTTTCCCTCCAACCCAATCATGAGTTTTTTGCGACCGGAAGAAATAAGACGTTCTGACGCCTGTTGAAAAGAGGAAGGAAGAGACAGATATGGGGGCCCCCAGCTCGGGCAGCTCGTGGTTGCCATCCACGTACCCACGAGATGTGGGCCCCTGAGCAAAAATAAATTTTGTTATAATGCCAACGGGCGCTGGAGGTAGTTGAGAATGCCAAATATGAGGACCGAATTCCGTCAATGCATTTTAGCTGAGAATAAAAATCCCAATCTTGCCGGTTCACTTTTTTTACTCCCTCTCCTCTTATTTGTAGAGGAAATCGATGTAATTCATGCTATGAAGTAGGTGTAAGAATATGAACATAGATGCCATTCCCCACATTTAAATTTAAGAGAAGGGACCAGATCATAGAAGAAGAGTATCTTCTGCACTATCTCTCTTCTACAGGTATTACCATGGTCAATGCTCTGCCGAATTAAAATCAATTATCCCACCCAATGCAACATATTCACGGAACACAAGAGAGGCATCTTCCCAGCATCCCTATGCTGTTCAGATCACGACTAACAGAACAAAACAATTTCATTCTTCCTTTGTCCCCATGACCTCCCGTGATTGGAACAAGCTCCCTGAGTCTATCTTCCCCAAAACCTACAATCTTCAGACTTTCAAGTCTAACCTCAACAGGCATCTTCTCAGTTCCCGCAGTTGAGTTTCCCCTTTATGCTTCTCCTTTTGTTTTTATTTTCTTCCTGGCTGCATGTGACTAGTGGTCATTATAGGTCTTCGGACCTTATGCACCCATTCCAAAAAAAAAAAAAAAAAAAAAAGCTGCTGGCGAGATAGTACTTTTCATTGTTTGAGGTCTTATGTATAAGAATTTACACATAGTTGCAGGTCTTCCCATTATCTTAGCACGTATTCCATTGATTTCCTTTATAAATAAGAGTAGAGGACTAAAAAATGAACCGGATTTTTATTCTCAGCCAAAATCCCGTCCCCACATTTTGCATACTCAACTACCTCCAGCACCTCGACTAATAATATTTCTCATACAATATTAGATCAATAATATAAAAGCATAATTCAATACAACTTTCTTTTACTATTACTAATAAAAAATATTTTTTTTTTTTTCCAGGATCAATAATGGGTGCCCTGATCCGCTACGCCTGGAGCCCTGCAGATCCGTTAACGCACGTGTTGGTGAAGGAAGCTGAAAATAGCAAACCGTATAATGATTCAGTACCACCGGATCTCCTATGGCTTCAATTTCATAGTCCTGCAGAATCTTTGAGCTCTCCTAATAAGACATATGCTTATCGATTTTTAGGAGATGCCTCTTCAACTAATTATCAAACACAAAAGGTTTTTGCATTTTTCTTTATTTATTCTATACGTATAAGAAACAAATAAATTCAAATTAGGATAAAATAAAAGATTTCGATCACAAGACCAAAAAAGTGCGGTTGCTTCATATTAACTCCTTTTTAATATAAATATGATTAAAAAGAGCCCAAGTCGGAATTAGTTAGCTAAGACCCAAAGGCTTAACTAAGGGGTGAAATTAGGAACACAAGGGAGCGTACAAGTATTACGTAACGCAATTTGGGGGAGGGGGTCTCGTAAAACGTTACCATGCGTTACAGGGGGGGGGGGGGGTTGAATAACGCTTTACGTAACTGGTATTTTAGCGACTTCTCGATACTTTGCGCAACATAATTGTGACTTTTAGATAAAAATGGCCACTTGAGCGTTAAGTAACGTCTAGGGGGGGGGGGGGTCCAGAAAAAATGTTACGGCGCGTTACATAGGGGGAGGCGGGAAAAAAAATCTTCAAAAATTGCGTTACATAATACTTGTACGCACCCCAAGCCTTGTTTTTGATTTTTTTGGAAATTTCTAAATTTTTGTTAAAAAAAAGCTCTAAGGGGTGGGTCGTCCATACAAGGGCGTACCCAGGATCAAATCTAGAGGGGGGCAGATCATGGTCGTCCAGGGGGGGGGGCAGATCATGGCTGTCCAGATTGTGACATAGCTTTTTCATATATATATATATATATGGGGAAAAGCCTTCGAATTAAAGGCATAAAAACCCTCGAGTTCTAACGAGTCCCCGTCGCTATCGCCCTACCTAATTTTGTTTCATTTCATCACTTTATAAGCATTTAATTTTTTTTTCTTGCTTCTAGGAGGGTGCAGCTCAGTGGCGTCATTTCAACTTTTTCTTGGGGGGGCAAATTTTTTCTTGGGGGGGCAAACATTTTTTTTTCTTAAAATTTACTTACAAATGGGTACTCAAATTTAGCCAAAACATATTTAATTTAATTAATTGTTTAATTTTGTACAGTTTGTATACTCGTAGATGTATTTTGGAGCATTTTTATTTAGAATAATATAAAATTTTATAAAAATCAGAGCTCTTGGGGGGCAAAGCCCCCCCCTGCCCCCCCCCCAAATGACGCCACTGGTGCAGCTGCCCCCTGCTCCTCACTGGGTACGCCCATGCGTCCATATATTACGTAACGCGTTAACGTTACTAATTGTGACATGGGGGACTCGGCAATGGCGGGCGAGGGGGGGGGGGCATCATGCCCCGGGTGCCACTCAAAAAGGGGCGCCAATGGTCCACAAGACAAAAAATTGCTGGATAATTTTTATTTTTATTATATAATTAATTTCTGGATGATCATATACCGGTACATTTCAAAATCTAGTCTTGTTTTCTCAACTACACTTTTTGTACCCAAAAAATTTTAAAATAAAAGTATACTGTACAGTGGGCACGACAAGTGCCTGATCCGCTCGAAAGTGGAGCTTTAAGTTTAGGTTTTGGCTAGAAATGAAGCAACCAAAATTCTTCATTACTCTGAATATTGAATTTTCAATTTCGTTGACTTAGAGGGTTTGTCTAATAAACATAAAATGGTGCGATAAAAACATAAAATTGAATAAAATTAGTAGTTATTGGCAGGTTGCACTATAACATTAACAGTCATCATGATCCATCATTATTTGTTGTTGTTGTTGTTGTTGTTGTTGTCTGCCAGTTTCAAATGTCGTTGTAGAACTCCTTTACGTCTTCTGGGATGTAGATTTGCAGCTTTTTATCTCTTCTCACTCACTCGCTGACTCATAGGGTTTCTCAAATACATGTAATATTCTTTTTCCTCCCGCCACGTCTTATGGTTTGTCTTTATTCAACGTAGCAATCGATTTTTTACAAAAACCCATTTTCGCCAAAAATGTGACTTCTCGGATTTTTAAACTAACTGTTTCAATTAGGCTAATCGTTAATTTTTTTGTTTTTGTTTTAGTTCATTTTTGATCCCGAGTTATTCTTCAACTTTATTTTGCCTCCAATTATATTTAATGCTGGTTTTAGTGTTAAAAGGGTAAGCAAAAAAAAAATCTCTTTGGCCTTTGATTTCAGAGCTTATTAATCATATACTTTTTGTTTGTTTCAGAAACTTTTTTTCAATAATTTGGGATCGGTGATGACCTTTTCTATTTTAGGAAGTTTTATATCCGCTTTTACATTCGGGTAAGTGGAAAAGACAACTCAAAGCGATTATTGCTCAAAGACTCTCAACTAGCCTAGTTCAAAAATAATAATGGCTTCATCATTTTCAATAGTTTATAATTTATATGTATATGTCTTGAATTTTTCTGACTTTTATCATATTTTATGAATTACTTTATATGTAGAGTCTACATATCTGCCATCCAATGAATAAGTGGTTAAAACGTAAAACGCAATTGAATATCTGTGATCTAACAACAAAATGGGAAAATGCAACTATCTTTTTTTATTTATTTATATTTATTTTGTAATAATGGTGAAGTAGTGGCTGAATAATTGATTCGTTTATTTCAGAAAGCACCCAAGTGCGCTTTTTTCAACTTTCGGAAATCTAAAGAAAACTGTTTTGCAGCTTAAGTATAGGTCTAGTCTCCTTCAAATATTTTTTTACCAAATATAAAACATGCTATTGGGATAATCTAAAAGAACTTTTGCTGGATCATATACATATAAAAGGAACCGGAGAATAAAACCAGCCGTTAGTGGACGCCTCTCACATCAATTTAATTCGCGATGCCGGTCGAAATATATACGAATTAAATTGATGTGAGAGGCGTCCACTAACGGCTGGTTTTATTCTCCGGTTCCTTCTAATCTAAAAGATGTATTTACCTTTAAATTGTACAGTAGCACCAAAAACACATGATTTGAAATTTTGTCGCTTAGATGGTTTCTGAAATAAACGATTCAATTGATAAATATAGCAGGATGGCATCCAGGAATCAAATTAGACAAAAAATTTAAATTCAATATTTATCTAATTTTTTATTTCAATCGTCGACGTCTCGCATCTCTCATTTAAAGCCTAGCAACAAAGTCACGCGGTCCATATGCAGCACAGAAATATTTAAAATATTTTATTTTTGATCTAAATTTTATTTTTAAATTGTTGAGTTTGGTGGCTTTGAGATTTAAATTAGGAGGGGACGGGAGCCTTCCTGGGACCTGGTTGCTGTGTCCCGGGAAGGCTCCCGTCCCCTCCTAATTTATAATATTTTAGTATGAAATCGTGACTTAGCCCGGGAGCCGTGGCTCAGTGGGAAGACATTAGCTTCTCGCACCGGAGTCCAGGGTTCGCTTCCTGTCCCAAGCGAGAAAAATTTATTTCATTTGATTTGACTACACATCATTTGAAATAAATAGGGATGGGGTCTAAATGGCCTTAGATGCCGAGAAAGATCTTAAAAAAAAAAATCGAGACTTTTCAATTATTCATCTAACCCTTTAATAAAAAATAATCAAGAGTCGCGGGAGCGACTCGTCGCCGAGCATGTGAAAAGCAAAAGAAAACAAAGAAACTCTTAATACTACCATTTAGTTGATATTCCAATAGATGCCAATGGCCCATTGCATTTAGATGGACGAGTCGTCCCTAGACTATATTATCAAGAATGATTTTAAATCCTTAATAAAAGATAGGGACGTGAAAAAATTTTTTTGAGAAACTTTTCTCTTTCTGGGCGAATATCTCAAAAAGTTTTTAAGATATCGGAGCCAAATTTTTTTTCTATTAAACTAGAATAAATAAGGATTATTTTGAGCACAAATTCAAAAAAAAATTCCAGTCTCAAAAAGAATGGCAGAGGCTCAAAGTTGAGATTTTGCCGATTTCGGAAGGTCAAAAGTTAGTCTCTTATTTTTCCTTTTTTTTTCTTTTTTTCTTTTTTTCTTTTTTTTCTTTTTTTTCTTTTTTTTCATTCTTTTCTTCAATTTTCAAATTTTTAGACAAAGCTACAGGTTTCCCTGCTGGACCGATTTGGATGAAATTTAAAAATACAAATAGATACTATCAAAAACCCGATACCTTTGATATAAAATTTCATTTTGGATCAAAAGTGACTTTTTGAGAGGTATTCAAAATTTCAAATTTGTCCTATCTTTAACATGGCCAAAAGACAATTCTATTTTGCTCACTGATGACGTCATCTATGAACATATCTATTAATATTAGTAATTTTCATCCCTAATGGAATAACAATTTTTAGGATAAATCCATTCAGATAGAAATACAATAGATTAACGTGATAAGAAGAAGTGCTACCAACATAACAAAAATAAAAAACCTAAAATTTTATAAAATTTGGTGAAATCCTATGTTTATCGTTTTGAATTAATACCAAATGATGTATTTACATTCTACCAACATAACAAAAATAAAAATCCTAAAATTTTATAAAATTTGGTGAAATCCTATGTTTATCGTTTTGAATGAATACCAAACGATGTATTTACATTCTACCAACATAACAACAATAAAAATCCTAAAATTTTATAAAATTTAGGGAAATCCTATGTTTATCGTTTTGAATGGATACCAAACGAAGTATTTACATTCTACCAACATAACAAAAATAAAAAAACCTAAAATTTTATAAAATTTAGGGAAATCCTATGTTTATCGTTTTGAATGGATACCAAACGATGTATTTACATTCTACCAACATAACAAAAATAAAAAACCTAAAATTTTATAAAAATTTAGGAAAACCTATGTTTATCGTTTTGAATAGATACCAAACGATGTATTTACATCCTACTAACATAACAAAAAATAAAAAACCTAAAATTTTATAAAATTTGGTGAAATCCTATGTTTATCGTTTTGAATAGATACCAAACGATGTATTTACATCCTACTAACATAACAAAAATAAAAAACCTAAAATTTTATAAAATTTGGAGAAATCCTATGTTTATCGTTTTGAATAGATACCAAACGATGTATTTACATTTTACCAACATAACAAATATAAAAAACTTAAAATTTTATAAAATTTGGTGAAATCCTATGTTTATCGTTTTGAATTAATACCAAATGATGTATTTATTTTTTACTGTTTGGAATGCATATTAAAATATCTATTCATGGGATAACTTAATATTTAATAAACAAAAATTATTAAATAATATTTAAATGCAATATTTCACAAAAAGAAGTGAAATCTCAGCCAAAAACATCGGAGATGCAAAAAGGGGCGCCTCGCATTATTTTTGCCCAGCGTCGAGGTAAATCAAAAAATGCGCCTCGCTTTTCTGATTTATATAAAAGCGAGGATATATGAAACAAATAAAATTCTGTAGGGGTTTTATTTAAGTGAAAATATTTCCTCGCTTTTATAGAAATCAGAAAAGCGAGGCGCATTTTTTTGATTTCACCTCGACGCTGGGCAAAAATAATGCGAGGCGCCCCTTTTTGCATCTCCGATGTTTTTGGCTGAGATTTATTTATCAACTTTAATTTCATCAAAGTAATAATATACCCCCCCTCTGTATTATACCGACTATCAATTGTCCGGAGGAAAGATGCTATTTGCGTCCGAAACGTCGGCGATTGAAATAAAAAAGATAAAGATTGACTTTAAATTTTTTTGTCTAAAATGATTCCTTGATGCCATCCCGCTCATATTTATTTTATTTAATTTGCATTTCGGTTCTATGGTTGAACCATCCTCAGAGGATGAACGTCGAACGTCAGCTGTGCAAAAAAATATAAATAAATAAAGAAAAAAAATAGAGCTGTATTCTCTCATTTCGATGCTACCCTCTATTAAATCAATTTTGGGGAAAGTTTACAAAACAGAAGATGTAAATTAGTTCCCCAGTCCCTGACTTAGTCACTTATATACTATGAAGCAAATACCTCCCTGCTTCTCATAGGCCACTTAAATCGACTTAATCACTTATTCACCGGCATGACAATATATGTAAGCTTTTAATACAAATTTCTTTTTTTTTTCAGAGCTATTTTATTCCTAGCTGTTCAATCCATACCTTTATTAACTTCAAAATTCACGATATTGGATTCAATGTTTTTTGGTTCATTAATATCAACGACTGATCCTGTAACGATTTTGGCGATATTTAATGAACTTAAAGTAGATCCTCATTTGTATGCCTTGGTCTTCGGCGAGAGCTGCTTAAACGACGCCGTTGCACTCGTTATGAGCGGGTAAATAAAATCTTTTTTTATCTTAGCAAAATATATCTGGGTATATATATATATATATAAGGTCTATTCGTTTCGCTTGCCATTGCAGTATAATTTACACAATTTGCCCTGCATTCTATTTGTTTAATTTTTTGCACGCTAGCAAAAACTTGTATTCTGTTCTTTTGAAATTTGGGCCGGGGCTGAATATGAAGATTTTGCTGCATAATTTGACCCAAACGAATAGCTGGTGTGAATTGTGCAGGGCGATCACAGCGCCAAAGCTTTAGTAGATGACCACCTTTTGTCGCCATTTTCTCTTAATCCATTTTGAATAAAATAATATCGACAATAAAAAAAGATAAGTAAGTTTTAGGCTTTATTTTCAATTTTTTTTTTTTTTTTTTCTTTATTATTATTATTTTATATTATTATTTATTTAAGGATCAACTTTATAAAAATATTCAAAACAAAAATGACAACTAAAGGTTAGATTAGGTTAGGTTATTCAGAACTCAATTTTCAAGTTTATGACTTCAATCGAATAGATATCAAAAGTTGGATTTTTTGTTCTATGCAGCTTGGGTATGTTTGCACTTTGTTACCATGGCATAGAGCCCTGCACGGGTACGGGCCGGGCGGGTTTTGGAGGGCATGAAAAAATTACGGGCGGGAAGCAAGTCTAAATAAACGGGTTCGGGCGGACGGGCATGCAAACGAAATCGGGCGGGCACGGACCTATAAAAAAAAAAAATAAAAAAAATTTAAAATATTTCTTTTTTCTGACATCTGAGATTATAAAAAGTGTAGGTATGTTATTAAAAATGTATAAAAAATTAAATATTTTTATATAATTTCAAGGTTTATTTTAAATAAAATTATTTTATTTAAAAATTTCTAGACATTCATTCCTTCACTAAACTTCGTACCGGGCGGGTTTGAAGAATGGTAAAAAATTACGGGCCGGACACGGGCGGGAAGTCAAAAAATAATCCGGGCACGGACCGGTACGGGCCAAAAAAATCGGCCCGTGCAGGCTCTACCATGGCAAGTGAAACGAACAAACCTATTGTAATATATATAGAATAAATAGAGGAGAGAAATTCATTAAGAACACGAGAAAACCTTAATATAGGCTTTATTTAACTAAAATTAAGCAATAATAATTAGCAATAATAATAATATTAGCAATATTAATTAGTTTCATTATTATTTAATTGGGTAATAATGGTTTATTATTACCACACCTATTATGTCCTGGCTGCGCCACTGCTTTATATTGTTTCGATGGATAACCCAACCTTCATCAAGTCATAATCACAGATCTTAATCATGTGATATTTATTCACATCTTTATATTTTTCCCTAAATTTTATTTCTAAATGTAAAATTTTTCTCTCTTTTTGTTTAAGGGCTATTCAGGACTTCTCTCACAAATTTGATAAAGATATTGGAGAAAAATTGAACACAGAGGAGGTTATTTTGGCCGTTTGTGAATTCTTCGCAGTGTTTGGACTTTCTCTTGCCCTTGGAGTCTTTATGGGCTGCATCACCGCTCTCATATCCTTTTTATCAAGACTTATTATAAGTTTTAGAGAAAATCATTTACTCTTTGGCTGACCAAAGTGATACAAAATACTCAGAACGAAGCCAAAAAAATCAACTATTTTTTTTTTAACTTCCAGACATTGATAAATTGATTACTAGACACCTTTAAAAAATACTCTCCAAAGATGAGCTCTTCATTTTAATAGGAAGGCCCGTTCCCCTCCACATCTCAGTTTGCCATTTTTTTCTTAAATCCCATATGGCAAAATCCATATCTCGCCATTTCTTGATCGTACAGAAAATTTCTATTCACATTTTTTGTAGGAAATTGGACGCTCTACAATTTTTTCATAACTCTTAACGTTTAAGCCGGCCATTCTCGATCGCTCCAAATGGATGTCATCCATTCACTACACGACATCCATTTGTTTTTCCCCACTCACGGTCAGTTTTTGGTGTGACATCGCTCCATTTGGACGGATGGAGCGATCGTGAATGGTCGCCGTAATAATACAAAAAAGGTCTTCGTATGCTTAATCGATTACTCTAAACATTTAGAAGATATTCGTGTTTGCATCCGAATGCGTGCTGGCCTTTTGTACCAAGAGTCGCGGGTTCGAATCCCGTCTTATGCAACAATTTATTTCAAATTAATTGGCTACCACTAAATTGAAATAAATAGAGACGGGGACTAAATGGCCTCCGTTGCCGAAAAAGACCTTAAATAAATAATAATAATAAAAAAAAGAGAAAGTAATATAATTTATATTTATTAAAAAACGATTAGAATCTGACGCATTGGAATGCACATACGAAGAATATCTTCTAAATGGTTAGAGTAATCGATTAACCACAAGTAGACCTTTTTTGAAGAGCGTTCAATTTCCTACAAAAAATGTGAATAGAAATTTTCTGTACGATCGAGTAATGACGAGATATTTTTTCCCTAGGGGGGGGGAAAAAGGGAAAACAATTGAAAAGGCCCCTTCCTATTAAAATTAAGAGCTCGTCTTTGAAGAGCATCTTTTAATGTCTAGGAAGCAATTTTTCAGTTTCGGAAGTTAAAAAAAAAAAATAGTTTTTTCGGCCCACCCTAGACTGTAAACAATTTTGAATGATTTACTCTTAAAAATAGAAGAATTTTTTTTTATTGAAATTAAATAATAAATATTTTTCTTAACTCTTGAATACGTCACGAAGTTCACTCACGTCAGAGATTATCCACTTATTGAGACCACTTTATTTATTCTACTTTCATTCGCATGTTTCTTAGTTGCTGAAGCAAGTGAACTCACAGGTAAACAATTGATATTTATTATTGATCTTTTAAAAACCTCTATTTAAGGATTTTTTTTGAATTTATCAATACATTAAATAAGAGAAGGGTGGAAATAAGAACTTAATTCCTACAATATGTCCATTTTCAGAAGGTTAGGTGGGGGGGGGGGGGGGAGTTTGGATGATCGGAAATGAATACATTTCAAAGAATATGAAATATTTTTTATAACTTCTTACAGCATTCAAAATTTTAACATTAAGTTTCTCTCTATATATTTCTTTATCTACGAGGGTGGATCAATATAAAAATTTTTTTACAATTTTATTAATTAACAAAAAAATACAAAACCCTCACCTCATTTTTCTACTATCTCTCATTTCCAACACACTTTTATCATTTCAACTTTTATTCATTTAAATAGAATACAATCCAAAACTCCTCTACTAAGAGGAGGAAGGAGATATTTTTAATCTATTATTATAAATTTTCACATTACATCCCGAGTCAAAATGTTCCACATGAGTGGCGAGAGAGATGCGGCTGAAAGTTAAGGCAAAACACGCCTTTCTCTGGAAAGGTCCTTCGACTCTAAAGAGTTTTTAGTGGATTTCCTTCATGAACGCCGAACACTGAATGCAGAGTACTACTGCCGCTTTTGGACGAAACAAAAGCAGCATATTTCAACAAGCGCCGCGGGAAACCAATCCGGAATGTGATTTTGCTGCATGACAACTCAAGGCACACACTGCTCTGTTGACACAGAAAAAGTGACCCAAATGCATTGGAACATCCTCCTTATAGTCCAGATTTGTCACCCTGTGATTGCCATTTGTTTGGCCCCTGAAAAAAAACCTGGGAGTAAAGCGGTTTGATGACAATGCAGGGGTAGAGGAGTTCTTGCGCACTGGTGGCACGTCCCCCTTCATTCTACATGACGGCATCAAAAAGTGCCAAACGATGGCAAAAGTGTGTTGGAAATGCGGAGACTACGTAGAAAAATGGGTGAGGGTTTTGTATTTTTTGTTACTAATTCAATAAAATTGTAAAAAAATCCGGTTTATATTGATCCACCCTCGTATAATTTTTTTTTTTTTTTGGTGTGGGGGTTTTGGACCCCCTTAATTTCTATTCTTACAAAAATTTGCCAACTTGAAAAAGAAATAACATTTTAAATTAGTTTGCTTTTCTTGAATTAGTATATTCCAAATTAATTAAAGTTAAAGTTCAATTCTATTTCCTTCTCTTATATTGTAATTAGTAACCAATTTTCTTGTTCCAGGTGTGGTGTCTGTATTATTTTGTGGCATATGTCAAGCACATTATACATATAATAATTTATCGGTGGAATCAAGAATGCGCACCAAGCACTTTTTTGAATTACTTGATTTCATTTGTTCCAGTTTTATTTTTAGCTATATGGGAGTGTCATTATTCACTTATCCCAAACACCATTATAATATTCTCTTCATAATACTTGCATTCGTATCCTTTAAAATCAAAATAATCATAATAAATCAATAACACAAGGGAACAAAATAAATTTATTTTTCTGCGGCATAAGCTTATGATGTCAATTTAGATAGATACAAGACGCGACGCACCCCCCCCCCCCCCCAGCTGGCTCAGACCCTCGACTTTTCTTATTTCTAAGAAGCTTCACGCTTCATTAATCCGCCACTGCGAGAATTCCCTAGTTTTTTTTTAAATTTAAATTAAACCCAACTGCAACCGAAGGACCGAAACGGGATCCCCCAAGTTGTTTTGTCACTAGTGACGGCTTCGGTTCGTCTTTCTTCGGTCAAAAACCATTCAGTTCGAAGCTATTCGGTAACCCTTAAATAAAAGATTTGACGAAGGGCTCGTAAATTTATTTTTAAAAGCTACCGAATCGCTTCGAACTGAACGGTTTCTGACCGAAGAATGCCGAACCGAAGCTGAGAATTCCCTAGTTGTTTTAAAATTTTTTTTTTTTATCGAAGGAAACCGAACTGCAACCGAAGGACCTAAACAATTAGGTCGGGACCCCTGCAAGTTGTCAATAGGGACAACAAATCGCAAAAAGAATCACTCCAGCGCCCTCTGGCTGGGCATTTTATACTGTAGATTAGCTGAAAGCCCGTACAAAACGTTCTTCTTAATCTATCTCAAAAAGTAGAGTCTATTCAACAAAAATATTTCGTATTCAGCGGACCAAAATTAGCTAAAATTGTTTAATAAATCCCATGCGGCAGAATCATATGATTTCCTTGACAGTAATCTAAGGGCGTGATGACGTTCAGTCGAATGGTTAACATCTACCCTTTGTCGTTAATTTTGAATTTAGGAAGGCATCCTCCTATTCCGTGGGTGCATATGCACATACTCTTTTTCGCAGGTATGTAACAAACTATTTCTAATTTCTTTTTGATACGTTCTGATATATTATTTCGAATGTTTTTTTTATTTGTTTTAGGACTTTCACGGGGTGCTATGGCCTTTGCTCTTGCTATTCGAAATACCCTCTCCGAAGCTCGGCAAACGATGCTTACCACCACGTTAGTTATCGTGATATTTACAGTGATTGTCCAGGGCGCCACCACCCCGACAGTACTCAATTGCTGCAAAATACAGTAAGTTTTTTATTTGTTGAGCAGTTGTTGCAGAGCCGTATCTAGGATTACACAACTAGGGAGGGGGACTGCATCGTCCCCGCCTCGTGGATCCTGGAAATGGAAATGCTTAGGGCAGGTTGCTTCACCCGCTTCGAATTAACTATCTATTCCTCGAGTCATTTCACATCTAGTTAAACTAATCATATTGTTAGTTAGACTTGAAGGCTTAATCAAGGGGTTAAATAAGAAACGCAAGCCATTTTTTGTTAAAAAATTAATCAACTTGAATTAATTTTTATTTATGATGTCTTTATTTAATTGCTAACTTCACAAAACTTTCCTCAGATAGCTAATGATATGTGAAAAAACTCATTTTTGTTTAACTGGAAGCCTAAGCGTGTTCTTGTTTACTATATCGATGATGTGCTGTCTCTCGGATAAGTTTGTCAGTTGACTAGATGTGAAGCAACCGGCCCTTAGTGACTAATATCAATTTACTTTTTACGTTAGAAATTCAATATTTCAATTTTAGTTGATAAAATCATATTCATATTAATCATACTTGTATTATTCTTTGAGCCGTTTTCTAACAATCTTTCATTTTATTTACAGAACTGGAGTTGAAGAAGAAGTAGATGCCTTGCCAACAACACAAACACGACCGGTAAGAGAATCAATAAAAAAAAATTTGTCTCCCTTCATCCTTAAAAATCTTTCAAGGGGTGATGGGGAGGGGGGATCAATCAATTTTTCTCTAGAAATTGCCCGAAATGATAAGCACAATCTCCTATTGGTTCCTTGTCTCTGCTATGTCTAAAATAATTTAAAAATTGGAATATTTTCGAGCAGGCGGCAATGCCACTCAGCGACAAGCAAGCAGCCTGATTAAATAGGGGACGGCGGTGAGGCCGTCATTTGCCTGCCTGCCTGTCCAATCATTTTTCATTCTTGAATTATTCTTTTCAATTTGTAACTTGATCTGCATGGTCAAAGGGCAGCATGATTTTGATCGATTGAACTTGCTTTCTTAATTAAATTAAGTTCGTCCGTGGGAAGTCCAAGGAGCCGAATTTACCCATTCTAAATGCAAAATTTCCTTATCTTAACTGGCTAATTTACAGTCGATTGAACGTTGTTTAAATTAACTCTTCGTTATTGAGAAAAGAAAAATTTATTTTTCGAATATCCAAAAGAACACATTTAAAAGATATCTATTTTAAAGATCTATAAAAGATATTAATATTGATTAAATATCTCGCTTCGGACTTGACTAGGCATAGATACTTTTAACATAAATGTGCCTATGTTTATTTGTTAGTGGGACAATCGCCTCATGGGTTCCCGAAATCGAACGCCAGGATCTCTAGTCTTTTGTTGATGTAGATCGAGGGTCCGGTGGCCTGGTGCAATGGATAGCACAGGCTGGAGATCCTGGGTTCGATTCCTGGTGGTCATGAGGTAATTTTTCTTCGAAGGTGGCTTCAAAATTAGGAAGGTTGACGAAGAAATTGTTGAGATTGTTAAGCCTATTAAAATAGACATTTTGGAAACTGTCTCCTAAATTATTTTTTGTATTTTACCACGTATTATTTTTTTAAGTAAAATAATGTATTAGAACCAAGGGCGGGTACAAGGGGAGGGTAAAGGGGGTAATTACCCCCCCCCCCGAGATTTGAAAAGACGGGAAAAATTTTTGGTCCCGCAACGGCACACGAAAAATTTTTTGGTCCGCGAAAAACAAAATTTTTCGTAGAAAAACTTTTGAGAACAGCCCCCCCCCCCCCCCGAGAAACACCTCTGGATCCGCCCTTGATTAGAACTATTGTTTTTTTTTGATAAATCAAATTAAAAAATATTTTATTCTCTAAGTAATCTGACGCCTTAACTCAACAATATCGTTCAAATTTCTGTATTTTTTCTTCTTTTTTTAGGAGGAAAGACGAGAGAACACCTTTTTGGCAAAAGTTTGGAACGAATTTGATATTCGTTATATGAAACCGTTTTTAACAAATTCACGACCGACGCTTCTCGAAACGTTGCCTGTTTGCTGTACACCGTTAGCTAGGCTACTTACCACAACTCAACAAATGACTCAGGTATTTTAACATCTCATTTTATTTTTTTTTAATTTATTTATACACTGCCACTAGGCCGTAGCACAAGTGGTAGAAGAGTTCTTGCCTCTTGTGCAAGGGGCATCCCGTCTCATAGCACACAAATTTATTTTAATTGAATTGGCTACCAATCAATTGAAATAATAAGAGACGGGGATCTAATCTAGTTTATAATATAAAAACTGAGGATGTGGCATAAGGGCAGCCAAGGCGAAAAATAAAATAAAAATCTATTTTTTGTCGACGTTTCGAGTGCCGATCGCACTCTTCATCAGGACCTACGATCAGTCAAACAATTTTATTGTAATAAATCATAATATACACAAGAGTTATCAAAATCAAAAATAATAAGATACATACAAAAATGATGTCAAGTTGTCGGGCTATTTGACATGGCAGTGTGGCAACGTTTTAACCAATTTATATTTTCGTGAGACTCCTTTTTAGGTCGAATGAATTAAATTTGCTTTTATTATGTCATAACGTTAAAACGTCGACAAAAAATAGATTTTTATTTTATTTTTCGCCTTGGCTGCCCTTATGCCACATCCTCATATCATAATATCCAGCCATCAAGGACAGTGGCGTAGCGAGGGGGGGGGGGGGGCAAGGGGGGTCATGATGCCCCGGGCGCTACTCACAAAGGGGCGCCAAATGGTCCGCAAAACAAAAAATTTTTATTTTTATTATAAGTTAATTGACTTCTGGAAAATATATTTCAAATGTAGTTCCAGTGTAGTATAATAATTCTCGCCGAAAAACAGCAATTTTCTATCCGAAAGTAAAACTGTCGAAAAAAAATCGCCAAAAACAAACTAGACGAAAAAAAAAAATGGCCTAAAATCCGAAAAGTTCTTTTCGGCAACTTAGGTCATTTAAGACTTTAAACTCGTTATTTGTAAATATATCTATTGGGGTCCAGGCATTTCTATTTAATCCATTTTGTATCCAAGTGGCTTAAATAAAATCATCGGACTGCCTGGGATCCAAACCCCTGACCCTTGGTTTAGTAGGTCAGCACTCTAACCACTAGACCAAGCCCGAGGGCCCGAGCCCTGCATATACATCTTCTAATATATAGACGGAAACTATATATACGTATGTCGACACATCTGGTGGGACAGTCACACCAGATTTTTAAAAATATTTTATTTTGGAACTCTTCGGATTTTCGGAGAGTTTGTTTTCGGCCCGCTCCCATAATAATTTTGTATATTTTACATATAATATTATATGGTTTTCGAATGGTGGGGGGGGGGGGGGGGGGCGCTAAAAAGGTATTGTGCCCCGGGCGCGAGTTAAGTTAAGCTCACTACGCCACTGATCAAGGAACAACTAGTTTTTTCTTTTTTGTTTAAAAATTTTATCATCTATTAATTAATTCATTTACGAGCATGCCGATCCCAACTACACTACTTTGTTCTATAAATGAGGATGAATCAATAAATAAGTCGCAAAACTGGATAGAGGAAATAATAATCAAAGTAACTCCCTAAAATTGATTTTACTTCTCTTTATAATCACCCTGTACTTTGAGGCACATATCCCATCTCTTTACAAGTCCTTCCGGCTGAGTAACCTCTTGGATTACGTCTTCATCCGTTTCGAACTGGCGGGGCACAAACTTGAATTGTTGTAAGGCGGTCATTACACGCTGATCAGGACGTTCCCGATCTCTTCCTTCCCTTAAACTGCTTTGAATACAGTTTTCCGTGAGAAACAGTTGTGTCACCATACACAAGGTCGCATTTCTTCCCACGTTGTTCTGCTCGTGTGTACAATCATTCCAAGAGGTATGACGCAGTCTCTACGTCAAGCATACTATCTGCTGGCACAAAATTTACAAATAATATAAGGAAACTGACATTTGCTTTGCGTCTTATTGACCCGACCGCCCTCTATTTCGGCGCTCAAAACTTTTTAAAAAGTTTTGTTTAATTTCCACCGTAAGCTGATCCAACTCTGAATTTTCCAAATTTCTATCTATTTAAATATTATCATCCTTTTGATTTCAGGCTGTTGATTGTTTTTTCTCCTTTTGTGACAATTCTTCCTTCAAACTCTGCTTCCCCTCAGGCTCTTCGATCTCCTTCTCTTGTCTATTGGCTGATTTGTCTCATTTTCTGTTTATTTTAGGAAGGAGTCCCGAGAAACGACTCTGATTCTGACTTCTGTTTAACCAACGATATTGGTTTCGGCGATCAGATTCGTTCTTCTGGGCAGCGGGTAATTTCTAGCCCCCTTGCACCTTCCAATTCCATTCGTCTTATACGATTATGATTCCCGAAAGTCCTGGTTCAAATCCGTCCGGTTTTTTTTTTGAATATTCCGGCTTCCTATTTCTTTCTTTTTATTTAAAAAAAGAGATCTAGTCCTTGACGCATGATTGCCTGCAATCCCGGTGCTTTTTAAAAGCTCACCTGCTGATTTTAGTCTTAGAACGAATCGAGAGAGAGAAAAAAAGAAGAAAGTTTTTCTTTTTTTTAAAGACCACATTGCATGTTGATGATTGATATTTATTTAAATCAATTACTAAATAGTTGAGTTGTAATATTATTGTATATATATAATTTAGATCATAACTATAGTATATGTGATGTAACATCTTATAAATTAAAATAGAAGACTTGCAGTTTCTGCTCAACTTGCAGGAGGTGTAATTGATGAAATAAAACTTCTATTTTCTAGACCAACCCTCGTTTTGGCCTTCGTCAGAACGTTTTTATCTCTTGATGCGGGGACCTCTTCCCAGACAGCTTGGAATATTACAGTAATGTTACAGCTAATGTTACCAATCTTGTTCAATATTGACAATATTGCAACAACATTTATTTTGTGTGCGCTCAAACAGCAACATTGCAGCAATATTGCCACAATATTGCTTCAATGTTGACAAAAAATGCGGACATAGGAATATTGATACAATATTGCGTAATGTTGTTGCAATATTGTCAATATTGAGCATGGGTCGGCAATATTGCTGCAATGTTGCTGTTTTTGAGCTGCAATATTGCATCAATATTGGCAATTTACGCAAGATTCGCAATATTTCTGCAACATTGCTGCAATATTCCAAGCTGTCTGGGTTGTTGACGAAGTAAATTTACGGGCATTTTAGTCGAATTGGGTCAAAAACATCGATTTTAGGCTTTCGATTGAATATATTCTACTATTCTCTAAAAACAGACGTTAAAATTTAAAATAAACAAATGGGTGTTAAAAAGTAATGTAAAAACAATCAGAGTTAAAAAATGCTATTCCCTAAACAAAGTTTTAACAGCGACGTTAA
>JAKCPI010028844.1:0-56661 GCA_023213315.1 Euborellia annulipes | reverse complement strand
TTTTTTATCATTATTTAGAGAAAAGTAGATTTATAGCTGGCTAAAAGTTGTTAAAGTGTATCAGGATGAAGAAAGAGAAGCAGCTAGTATTATTTCGTTTATTTAATACCCGTTTAATAACGTCAGCCTAATGGGTATTAAAATGAAGTTATTATTTTTTGTTTTTTTGTTTATTTTTGCCTCAGGTATATGTTATATGTTGAATATTATCAAGGCGATTTTAAAATTAAATTCAAAGAACGAATCACAAAGTGGAGAATGAGAGAATCGTGAGTAAAGCACGTCAGCGCTCTCTGGTGGGAGCGAACTTTATAGTAAAGATTAGCCAAAAAGGTTATATATTTTTTAATGGAAACTATGATGGCTCAAATCAAGAAAATTTCCAATAAAGATTTTAATTTTCTTTTAATAAAAACAATGAAATAATCACTAGTAGAAAACGCATGGGTGGGACTTAATATTGTCCCTCACTGTACATATTTTTAAAATTTTTAAAAATCGAATTTTTGACATGAATCCAATACTTTCTCTCTCTATATATCTTAAAATATATATAGATAAGAGAAAGTAAAAAAGTCACGAATTTGTTTAATCAATAATTTTAGTTATTTTGGTTTCTTAGCAACCATGTTTATATACTAAACATGAGTACCGAAAATTTAGTTGATAAAAATGTTAAAACTTCTCTTGACCATGAAAAAAAGAAAAAGAAAATTATTAACAAAGGCCCTCTCCAAGGGACGACGATTCTCTCGTCAGCTTTGATGGCCTCTCAGAATTTAACAAATTGGACGCCGTTGACTGGATCTTTTTTAAATATTGGACCTGAATTCTACTCTCTACACGAAGAATTTCTTAATGAGGTTGAAGGATTGGATAGAGTGGAGAAATTCACGCGTCTAGAGGCGTTAATTTCATTCAGTTTACTTCATGAATTAGCTGACCGATTGTTTGTTTTGGGATTCTATGATGGCAAACGACCCGCGCAGCCCTCATATAGCTATCTCACATTAAAACAAAGGTATCTTATATATTTTCGAATAGCTCAGGGACCCACATCTTGTGGGTACGTGGATGGCGACCACGAGCTGCCCTAGCTGGGGCTGGCATTACTTCTGTTCTTTGCATGTCAGTCTCTTCCCTTCTATATTTTCAACAGGCGTCAGACCGTGCGACGGGCCGGCCTGTGCTATTCCTTCCTGTTCCAAAAACCCATGAATGACAGATTCCGCCGACCCCGCACTGCGGGAATATTCAGGCGAAGAAAGAAGAAGATCTTATATATTTTCGAAATAGTGGCTGAGAGATGTATAGATGGATAATTATGGGCAGGAGCAGCCAATAAATAGACTCTGTATGCAGACTCAATCACCGGAGACGTTTCGGTTCCTTTTATTTACCATCTTCAGTCCTTACTGGAAATATACATATAACATTAACATTGTATATATAAAAAATTGATTGTACAAAATTATCAAACACAAATCAAAATATTTCTTTTATTTTACAAAATATTTTGATTTGTGTTTGATAATTTTGTACAATCAATTTTTTATATATACAATGTTAATGTTATATGTATATTTCCAGTAAGAACTGAAGATGGTTCTAAATAAAAGGAACCGAAACGTCTCCGGTGATTGAGTCTGCATACAGAGTCTATTTATTGGCTGCACCTGCCCATAATTATCCATCTATCTTATATATTTACTAAATTTATTATTTCTTAATGCCCCATCTATCACAAGATCGGCTTCCCTTCTCTCCGCATTCTTCCTATAACATTGAACTAAGTCCACACCCTTGCCTTACAGGAATTTCGGGATACTTTGGATTATTAGGAGATCCCTGTGACTGGAATTAAGTTGAGGCGAAGTCAAGACTGCAGTCAAATTTATTTTGATAAACTTGCCCTACTAGGGCGACTTGCAAAATTGTCAAAAATAGATTCCAAAAAAAAAAATTCCCAGAAAATGATTTTTTTTTTTAAATTGAAATTTTAACCATGAAAATTATTTTTTTATTAGAATTTTAAGATCGGAGCGCAACTAGCCCGGACTCCCGCGGATACAGCCCCCCTGCCCCCCTCTGTCTGCGGCCCAGCCGATCACATAATTATAATCACATAATACCTTGAAGATGGTCTAGGCAAAGTCAAAGAGCCTGCCTTAAATAATTTGCAATAATTTAATCTTTTTTCTTAAGTAGGACTGACGCCTTCTTTGAAAATAGGGATTTTCCAACCTTAATCACACCTTCTAGGGGTAATCTAAACTTTTATTGGCATATTAACAAATCATCAGACAGTCAGTCACTATATATATATAACTGAGTATAGATGAAATTTTATTTACAATTCTATTTTTGTTTTAGATTTGTCGATAGAAGGCAACATTCTTTAAATTATGATGTGGAAACTGATCTTCCTATTAATGAATCTATGATTGTTAAAAAATACACGAAAAGCCAAGGCGATAGGTAAGGATTAATTTATATCCTTTAATTGAGTTTTATTTATTTTTCAATTAATAGAGCTTTTTTAGAGCAAATAATAACATCGACATGTACAGAACTTTATAAACAAGATACTTTTCATGTTCTAACTATGTTTACATTTTTGGAACAAAAAGTTCATTTGGATGAAAAGAAATTAATTAAAGAAGAAATAGAAAATAGTGAATTTTTGAATAAATTACAAAATGAATATAAATTTGAAGTTGATTCTATTAAACGGGATACTTTGGAATTTGACCGACTCATTGCTGTAGCCAAGGTATTTGCTATGCTATATAACGAATTGCTTTCGGAATCTCAAGTTTTCCGTTTAAAATTAGCTACGAATTGGTAAAGTATTAGTACCCGAATTTTCTCAAAGACCAGATCTAGCGAAATTTCATATTGGTACGGGAAATAGATTAGTAGATATATAAAATTTGAAAAAAATTGTTAGAATTGTTTTCGAGAATAATATAAATATATATATACAAACGTACTTTGCTTAGATAATATTTATTTCATTTTAATTAATTCTTTTCTATATCTTTTAGGACGATATTCAACAAACTCTCTTCTTAAATCAAACTAAATGGAATTACATCGATTGGTGGGAGAACATTCGATTAGAACAAAGAAACGAACAATTAGAAAATGCTGAGAAAAATTTAAGAAAAACAATTGCGCATACAGAAGAAAGTACCATCTGGGAAAATATTTGCCATGATGATCTTGAATTCTATTATAACGAACTTTTTAATGTAAGTAATCAATCCAAGATTTATTTCCTATGATCCTATAAATATTTTTTCAAGAACCGAAGTTGAATTCAAGCATTCATTTGAGATGTTCCATCTTAGATACAAGATTTATCCTAAAATATTCTTTTTTTTCAGGACTTTCCAAATCAAATGAATGAATGGTCAGATTTGTATGATAGTGAAATTGAGAGAATTGAAATGGAAATAAGAACTAAAAAAGAAACTATTGAAGATGAATTCAGGGAACTTACACATTTGGCGCAAAAGGTAAAATAAAAAATGGTTTTTGATTCTTTCTAGATACGCGGCCCGTTACAAGTTTTTTGTGCGGTCCACCAGGCCATATAATCTTTCTAATAATTATGCACCAATGAGCATAGTCTGTACTCACACAATGCATGCGCTATCTTTTAGAAAATCTTTAGTCAATATCTAAACTGACATCCCCCCCCCCCCTGCTGCTTATCAAAACAAAATTCCAAGATTATAATATAATCTATATATTATATCCTGGACCCTCGGGGTTGGTGTAGTTGGTAGCGCGCCTGCCTTGTAAACCAAAGGTCGCGGGTTCGGAGCCCAGGCAGTCCGATGATTTTATTTATTTTTTTTTTTAAGGGAGCAAACCAAAAAAAAAAAAACCCACACACCCAGGAAAAAAAAAAAAAAAAAAAGGAGAAGCATAAAAGGGAAACTCAACTGGGGGAAGGAAAGGTGCTTTTGGGGTTAGGTTGAAAGTCTGAAGATTGTAGGTTTTGGGGAAGATAGACTAGGATTTGGATACCAAATGGCTTAAATAAGAATGCCTGGACCCCAAATATATCATATTCAATAACGGTTATCGTATAAAGTCTTAAATGGCCTAAGTTGCCGAAAAGACTGTGTGCATTTGTGTGTGAGAAGTGTGAGTGTTTAAAAAAAAAAGATTATATATCAATATACCATTTAAGATAAATGAATGAGCGAAGTTTGGTGCATCTCGAACCCTAACCAGGTACATTCTTCTTTCTCGATGTCGAATGCTGCCGAATCCTGACACGTAATATGGCCAAAACAATCACATTCATGCATCAAACAAACTTCAAATTTCTGACTTGCTTGCAAACACAAATCAGACATATTATGAATCTCCTTCGGAACGTTTTTTATATTATTTATGAAAAATGTTGAAATAAAGAAAAATTGTGATGACGTCCAAATAATTATATATTTTTATAATTTCCCAGCGATTTAGGCCAGACTGAATTCCCCTTTATCAGACTTAAAAAAAAAAAAACAAAACAACAGAGGACATATAAAAGGTATATAACAACCAACGCGGTCTTGACACTAAAAATTTTATCTTGGTATATATATATATATATTGCCTGCTTTTCGAGTAGCGATATTCATAAAATTTCTCAATCAAAGATATTTGTATATACAGTATACGGTATATGTCCACATTGTTTTTTTGTTTGATTGAAGACCTGATCAAAATCGCTGGCAAATTATTATTTTAATTATTGCAATAATAAAATTGTTTCACATCTACACCATGTTTCTTTATTTTAACTTTCTTTATACCCTTTTCTGCTAGCAAAGGTCGGGTCCCGCCCCAGGCGAGGAATTTATTTCAATTGATTTGAATATCAATCAAATGAAATAAATAGCGACGGGGTCTAAATGGCCTTTGATGCCGAAAAACAAATAACAAATCAGTGATAAGTTTTTATATTTCAATCTAATTTTGTTTTTATTTTTTTTAAACAAATGCCATCAGTACCAAGAACATCGAAAAGCAATTCAAGAGTGGTTGAATTATGTAGCTGAGCAGCAACGTGTGATTGACGAACAAAAAAGAATCTATGAAATGGCAACGAAGATACAAGCATGGTGGAGAGGGGTCATGGTGCGACGGCAATTAGGACCTTTTGCTCCCAAGAAGACTAAGGGCAAAGGCAAAGGAAAAGGTAAAAAGGGAAAATGAAAAATCCATATATAGTTCAAATCCATCTCTCTCTATATATATATATGGAACCTGTTATGCAATGGTGTGTCAAAGACCAAAAAAGTGTGCTGTACTTTTAAACAAAAATAGATATTCAAAGCTAACGCTTACTCCAGCCCCAATGAGGTTGAAATTTTGAAAAAGTTAAATTTTATGTAAAAATTCGCATTTACTTCATAAAATTAAAACCAAGTGTCTTAGAAAGCTGATTCTTGTCTCATTTCCACCCTTATCAAAAACTGATACGATTTTGAATGAATTTTTGACACAAAATATAATCAATAATATAAATATTAGAGTGAGGTGGATAGCTGAGTAGATATTGTAGTAAGGAAGAAAGAAAAGAACGATTGCAGCTAAGTTTATTTTGTTTATTTAGCGCTTCAAGCCGACGTTTCGGTCAGATATACGACCATCTTCAGGGCTGAAGCGTGTCAACAAAATTCCTCAAAATGTCGAATGGCACAATCGACATTTTGAGGAATTTTGTTGACACGCTTCAGCCCTGAAGATGGTCGTATATCTGACCGAAACGTCGGCTTGAAGCGCTAAATAAACGAAATAAACTTAGCTGCAATCGCTCTTTTCTTTCTTCCTTACTACAATATAAATATTAATCACTTGTTGTAAAATTGTAAAGTAACTAGCATCACTTGTCCAGTTTTTGTAAATGGAATTTTTCTGTTTATTTGGATTACTTTTGAGAAAAAACTCTTGACAAGGTTCAAAAATGATGAAAAAAAACACTATACTATTGTATAAAATAATAACTTTATAAAATATGTAGTTAAAAAACATCGAATTTATTCTAAACTAAATATATACAAATATAGTCCTTTTCTTTTACCCAATATACATTTGAGGCACTTTTGATTTACATTAGTTTGAGTTGTCCAATGTTGTCCATCACATTGTTTGGTTTATCTTTAAAGAACATAAACAAACCTTGCACCTGGGCAGGACTCACAGGTTTCTCTAGCTCTATCACTTTTTGTGCAAACTCCGATGCATGCTGAAGCGCGTCACCGTCTTTATAAAAATGTAGAAACATACTTTCTAGTTGATGACGACTACAATGTCCTACATACTCTTTAACGTCCACTCGGCCAGGTCTAATAAGTGCAGGGTCCAATCTAAAAACAAAAATTTTATTAAGGGGATTCAGGAGTGACGTCTAAACGTACTTTAAAAAAAAAATTATTGGGACATCGAGCTATAATTTTTTTAATGACTTATTAAAAAATTATCGTAATTAATTTTTTTGTTATCAAGCAAATACAAAAAAACAATCTGTCCCAATAATCTTTAATTTTTTTTTAAATTTAAAAATGAATTTATTGTTATTATTAATCACATATTAATTAAGAAATTTTTAAAATAAGATTGGTAGATATATATTTAAAATTTATCTGTCAAATAGTTAATCACTCTAGCCCCCCTGCTCTGCGGCCCTGGGTACAGGTATTTTTGTCGAATTAGGTCAAAAATATTGATTTTTGGGTTTCGAATAAAATATCAATAATTCATTTTGTGACAAGAGGTTCCTTTTCACTTTCCGCATCACATATATGTATATCGCAAAGAATTCGGGCATGCGAGTGGATGCAGCAAAGGATTAAATTTCTTAACGTTTGTTAGTTTGAGTGTAATATTTAGATAGAGTGGTGTCGTCTTAATTTTGCTTGAATATAATGATAGGGGTAGTTTGATTCCTGGTCAAGCATGTTTGATGAAGTTCATTCAGGTTGTGCAGAATAAATAGAAAAATCTTTTTGATTTATTTTCTACAACTTTAATTCCACCCTACATGCTTTACCATACATGCAGCTACTCCGATCCTCATATTCATCATATCACTATAGAATCAGTTCAAAAAATAACCTAGGTTAATATACTAGCAGATTTCTTTTTAAATACTTTCATTTTCATGTATGACCCAAAATTAAGAAGAGAACTGTATCAGTATGTCTTTTTGGATCATTGTAAATGATTCAAAATGCTTTGTATTAAATATATATAACATTATTTATAAAATGTCATGTATATTCTTAAAATTAAATATCTATTGGTGATATTAATAAAGTAGATTATATTTTTTTATCCTACTCTATATTTATTTCCAAATCCCTATTATCAAATATTGTCACATTTTAGTGTTCTCAGCTTTCATATTATATTAATATTATATAATATAAATATCCTGTTGGAATATTATTCAGGGACAGGCTTGGGAACTATTGCTCTTTTCGACGAAAACAAACATTAAATTATAAATAACTAGAATAAAATAACTATATTAAATTTATTCAATTAACACGAGTTCAATTTTAGATAAGAAAAAAGGAAAGAGAAAGAAAAAGAAGAAAAAATCAGTAGCCTAAAGAAAAAAAAATGAATAAAGAAGAATGAAATTTTGGGATTGCACTCTATTGGGGAATGAACTAAAAAATTAACTTTTATATTTAAAAGGTATAAAAAAAGTTAATTGTTTTCAAGAATAAATAGAGTATATTTAATTATTGATCCTTAAAACGTTAAAGAGGCGGAGGAAGATTTTGTGTGCGAAGAAATTTATTTTATTTTTTGTATTATTATTTATTTCTATTTTACGCCTTTTATTGTTGTTGGATTATATAGAGATTTTGAAAGCAAATAAATTGGAATCCTTCTTGTTAAACCAAATAAATCCCCTTTAATACTGCAACTTGGGGACGATTTGGCTTAACAAGCAGGATTTCTTTCATCTATATAATTCCAATAACTTCACAATTTTAATAATTAATTTTTTTAAATTTTAAATCGATAAAAAGGGGAATATAAAGGATATTATCATTCTATGGCACGACATTAGTATTAAGACGAGTTTTCAAAAACCAGAATTAAGCGATTTTGTTTTTAAATTAGACGGATAATTTTGTTTGATTAATAACATAATTCTTTTTTTCTTCTATTTTTTAAATTCTTTTTGTAGGCATTTGAATTCCACAAACAAAAAAAATAACATTTTAGAAAGAAGAAAAATAGAAAAGCCTCGGTTTTATGAGAAATGGAAGAAAAAACGGATAGACCCTAATCTACATTTATTTAAATATCTTATTTTTTAGCAATAAAAAAAGGAATATATTTTTTAAATTTCTCATTTTTGATAAAGTGGTGAGGGAATTCGCTTCCCGTTTGAAGCGTTAAACATTTTTTTCTATATTATAATGGCTACTAATTAATTTTAAAATATAGGGACGAGGTCTAACAAGGCCTTAAAAAATTCCTGATAATAAATATAAGAACCATGGGCGTACCCAGTGGGGACAGCTGCTCCCCCCTAGAAGCAAAAAAAAAAAAATTAAATGTTTATAAAGTGATGAAACGAAACAAAATTGGTGGGTGGCGACGGGGAATGATTTTTTTTGTAAGGACTCGCGGGTTTTTAGGCCTTTAATTCGAAGGCTTTTCCCCTCTATATAAAAAATAACTGTCACAATCTGGACAACCATGATCTGACCATGCCCCCCCCCCCCGATTTGATCCTGGGTACGCCCATGATAAGAACTAATCCTTACCTTTCAAGATAATTTGTTGTCATAAAAACGATCCTTGCTTCAGTAGATGCAACTCCATCTAAACAATTGAGAAGTCCACTAAAAGTAACTCGATTCAAACCTTCGTAGGCGGCTTTCACTAAAAAAAAAAAAAAATAATAAAAATAAAATAAATCTTAAAAAATAAGTAACTATTGGGAAATTTAACAATTTTTAAATATCTGTACCTTAGAGCCAGACTATGTTAAATGATTCAAATAAATTCATCGGACTGCCAGAGGTCCGAACACGCGCCCCTCAGACTATCATTACATTTGCCAACAACTTTAGCCGTCTCGGGGGTGGGGGGTCCTTTTCTTAATTATGATGAGAAAATTTATTATTACTATTCCAATCCTGCTGAGGATTTGTTTACATTTATAGAATACATAAATATTTCTTTATACATTTCCTTTGGGAGAAATAGTAACTTTAGGAATTTTCATTCCATTAATAACTATAAAAGTTAAAGGAATTTCGGAACGAAAATAATTTTCCTGTAATCCCTAGAATGTCCTCTTAAAATATATAAAATTTTGTTTCAAAGTTCTAAGGGGGGGGGGAGGGAAGGAGGGGGGGGGGGGGGGGGGGGGGGGGGGCGTATTTATTGGTTTTTTTGGAATTTATGATCAAAAAAAATAGGTTTTAAAAAAAAAAAGGGGCGGGGGGGGAGGGGGGGAAGAAAATTGTAGGGGGGGTAAAGGGGGAAAAATTGGGTTGGAAAATTTTGCTCCCTATCGGCAAGTTTGTCAAACAGAGACAGACAGGCGGACATTAGCGAATTATACTGTATATCAGTATAAATAGAAGATAGATATACGGTATATAGATCTTCCGGTATTAATAAAAATTTTTAATAATATTTTTATATATTTAGGCATTTTAGGATCTTACTTAAAGAGAGTATTGATCAAAATCAGACTTCTTTTAATAAAAAGTTATTAACTTAACAAATCATACTTACTTTCCTTGGATTCTTCACGATTTGAGAAGGCAGCATCGATGTCTTCAAGGAGAATGATACTCGAATGAGGAGCAACAGCGAGCAAATGGTTCAAACGATCATCAGAAAGCCCTCGCTCACTTAAATTCAGCACACAAATGGAATGATCCAATTCTCCAGCCAGAGCTGTGATGAACGAGGATTTTCCACATCCGGGAGGCCCATAAAGCAAGTAGCCTCTTCGATAAGGTATCCCTTTTTTTAACAAAAAAAAAACAAGGGTCTTAGTAAAATAAATTTTATAGGAAGAAATTATATATATAAATGAATTCATTGTGGAAAACTAGCTATTTTATTTTGTTGTAATTATTATTAAATATTTGTCACAACTTACCTCGATCTAAATACCATCCAGGATTATTAATAAATTCCCTAACATCATTTACAAGACGTTCCGCAAGACCTACATCTAGGACTACCGAAGAGAGTGGTCGTTGTTTCCGAGGATGTCCAAATTGACGCCATTCTGCTCCCATTGCGGTATACATGATAGTTCTACCTTCATGCTTTCGAAGGGCCATTTGTCGAGCTATAAGAAAAAGAAAAGATTAAATTACTTAATAAACAATTTCATGATTACTATTTGATGGAGCTTTTGAAATTAGAAACATAGCTAATGAATAGCAGAGAAATGTTAATTGATTTTGGCGCTACAATTTAGAAAGGGTAAAATATAGTAAAGTTGAAGTGAAATAATGTTAATATCACAAAATGGGAAAACAAAACAAAACTATAAACTATACCGGGTGGGCCAATAGTGCGTGGACGGAAGATTGTGGGCTTATTAACGGACATTTTTATAATTTGTGGATCGCACATAATGTGGGGCCTTTAGGGCTACAAATTAAAAATATTTTTGTTCCAATTGCATCTCATATACAGGGTGGTCCAGATCAAAGTTATGTTTTTTTAAATGGAACGTCCTGCATATTATTGCATATTTGGATTCTGCGGCTAATTTTAGTATGACTTTATGTCATGCAATGTATTCTAAAACAAACCGTTTAGCCGCAAATCGGGCTTTAGTGAAAAAACTGCTGTCTGGAAAAAATTGAATATCGAGTGAACCATAAAACTTAGGGAACTGTTCTTTTATGAGGTTACTAACCATGAAATGTACTAATGTAGGCCAGATGGGGAACCCGGAATTATTCTTGTGTTGGGAAAAGTACAGTGAGACCAATATTAAAGTACCCGTGGGTTTTCTCTTCTGATTATTTTATAGTTTCCATAAAAAAGATGGTAATATTTATTGCAATTTTCTTTACTTTTGAACCACATTAAGTTTCCTTTAAAAAATTTTCATTAAAAAAAAAAAATCACAAGAGAAAACACATGGAATGCTTAGAATTTAGAATACGTACTAAGACATATTGATGACATCATCTAATCTACAAATTTCGAGATTTCCTGGAAATTTTAATTGCAGTCTGATGATGAGTAAAATTGAGATTTTGAGCAAACTGGTTAAAAGTTCTATAATTAGATAATTTTAACTGTGAGAGTCGATGAACATCAGGTGAACTGCAGTTTCACAGAAGAGACATAGTGAGCTAAGCCAATCGGATGCCGTGAACTCGACAATTATTTGTATTAAATATTGATTAGAAAATTGAAAAAACATAGGCAAGATATAATGGAAATTTTTATCGAAGCCCTATGTTATATATCTCCTAAAAGATTGACAGCGCGCCTAAAGTGAGTTTTGACGAGCGTAAAAAGATAAATCAGTTCTAATACAGTCAGTTTTAAAGTAATTTTCTAATTGAATTATTTTTTTTAAACACTCCTCACCCACCTTCTTCAAGCATATCAAAATATATGCCTTTATCCCTTCCAAAAGCAGTTAGAGTGACATTTTCCCAAGGAGTTCCCATATGGAGATCTAGAGTATGTTGTTCTCGAGTTCGTTCGGCTCGAATCCAATTACCTTTATAACTAAAACAAATATAAACAAAAATTAATACATATTTTCATAAATATAAAATATTATGATATGAGGATGTGGTATATGGGCAGCCAAGTCGAAAAATAAAATAAAAATCTATTTTTGACGTTTTGAGTGCCGATCGCACTCTTCATTAGGACTAAAATGATGTCAAGTTGTCAGGTTAGTTGACATGGCGGTGTAGAAACGTTTTTGCCAATTTATATTTTCTTAGAATGAATCATTCGACCTCAGAACAGTAAAGAGAATTTTCCAAGAAAATATAAATTGGTAAAAACATTGCTACACCGCCATGTCAACTAACCTGACAACTTGACATCATTTTTGTCCTGATGAAGAGTGCGATCGGCTCTCGAAACGTTGACAAAAAATGAATTTTTATTTTATTTTTCGCCTTGGCTGCCCTTATACCACATGCTCATATCATAATATCCAACCATCAAGAAACAACTAGATAAAATATTATGTTTTTTTTGGTAAAGACATTTTTTATTAAAAAATAAAGAAGAGTTCAGTTTTAAATAAGCTCAAAAATAGCTCATATTGGTTACAAAGGCCAAAAAGCAAAACGTCTTAATATTCCAAAAATTTTATAGTCTATTGATAAATTTATTCATATATATATATATATGAAAAGCAACATGTCCATATTTTAAAATTTTATAGGCAAGGCAAAAAACTGTTTAAAAACATAATTAAAGAATTGTAAATGATGAATTTTGAAAACTGAAGCCTCACTATTTGGTGGACAAATGCCTTTCTTTTATGCGGTAAACGATGTGTTCAAAACAATTTTCATAAAAAAACTGAAAATGGACTAGTTGACTTTCTTCAGTAAGCGATTTATAAATATATATGTTCTGGAAGTTTCCACCACCGAATGAATGCGAAGATAAGTTTTCTCGGGTTGAGTCGAGTGTGATGTTGAGATTTACTCGACGTTTCGGCTCTCCTTTTGGAGCCATTTTCAAGAGTATGGGATTAGGGGGAATTGTTGAGGTAGTTTGTTTACGGGGCCGCAGTCTTGCTGGTCCCCAGGTCAATTTGGTGGATGCCTCAGAGGCGTGGGTTGGTCTCTGAGAGCTGGAGGAAGGTTGGGTGTGTGTAATTGGGTTTGTGTTCGGTTTAGGTTGACTACGGGGCCTCAATCTGCCTCCCCCAAGTCGAGGTGTTATTGGTCTTGGTTACCGGGGATGTGATACGGGCTTGGGTTTGTTTCTGAGATTTAGATTGGGTGTTCTGGAAGGTCATCCTCCAAATTGACCTGGGGACCAGGCAAGATCAGCCTGCGACCCCGTAAACAAACTACCTCAACAATTCCCCCTAATCCCATACTCTTGAAAATGGCTCCAAAAGGAGAGCCGAAACGTCGAGTAAATCTCAACATCACAAGCGACTTAACCCGAGAAAACTTATCTTCGCATATAGGCCTATATATATATATCATTTTTTATTATTTTGAAATACCAATCACACTGCAATGTATTTTATTATTCTTTATCAGGATATATAACTTACTAGAAAAAATGTGTCCCCACACTTGGTATAAAGTCATATTTAATATTAACATGTCCCGAATCTTTTTGAATAAAATTTGTCTCAACACTTAGATGCTGAGTTTGTTTGGCTCCTTTTTCTGTCATCCACTGAAGTAACCACTGATAGCTTTTATCCCTGCAAGGAACTTCAAGAGTGATCATATAATGTCTTCTAAAAAATATTGAGCCTGCTTGAATGCCTTTTCTCATTAAAGCAGCTGCGGCTCCAACGCCAAATAATCCAAATCCCGCTCCAAAATAAGGATTATCTGACAGGGAGGATATTAAATCGGTGATTGCCATTTCATCAGACTTTAACCTCTTCTAGTCAGGAAATTAAAATCGTCACTGTCATATTCTTTAAGTATTGAATAATATTCAAAAATTAGAATTTGAATCTGTTTGAGAAATAAGATTAAAATTATAAAAACTTAGGTAAAAGTAAAAATTTAATACCACCGCCTCATTCGAATAAATTTTTATTATTAGTGCGCATTCTGGTGAGAAAAACTTTAATTAAGAAATAAAATCTAGGGATTTTTTAGGTGACAACTTTATAAAATAAATAGAATCCTTAAAATAATTGAAATGCTAATTAATAAAATAAAAAAAAGATTTTTAAAAAATGCTTTTATTTAAATTGAACTAAAAAGGAGAAATAAGAAAGAAATAATTTAATTGTTATTGTTAAAATTTTTAATATTTGACTTAAAATAAAAGCGTGGGGCGCTTCGAAGTGATTCGCTCGCGACCCACGCTTTTATTTTAAGTCATAAATATTAAAAAATTTTACAAGAACAATTAAATTATTTCTTTCTTATTTCTCTCTTTTTAGTTCAATTTAAATAAAGCATTTTTAAAATCTTTTTTTTATTTTATTTTTATTTTAAGCTTTTTAGTCTTTTAGTCTTATCAAAAATCATCAATATGATAAAGTACCACATTAGTTTGGCCTGTATTGATTTGGTTCAATTGAAAAATTATTCATTATCATAAAAAAATGACTCGTAAATATCAAAATTCAAAACTATACACTGTTAAAAAAACTTCCAAAAAACTTCCTATACAAGTATAGGAACTCTGTTTCATAAACTGTTTATGAATATATTGAGAAAGTTCAATTTGTTGCCAACCTAACAAATGTCTTGTATATTTTAAAATTAATTATTTTGGTAAAAATTGTTAATTTTTATTTTTATTTTTATAGCTATTTAGTTGAATTACTTTATAAAAATTATTTAATTAGTATGATTGTAATATACTTCATAAATATTTAAATAGTTTAGAGCGCGAATTTCAAACCAGAATTTAATAAATTTAGATTTGTGAAATAAATTTTAAAAGAATAATTTCAAGTTTCCTTAAAATAATTATAAAATAATATTAATAAAAATTCCTTGAGGTAGTCGAGTTATTTGAGAACGTTTAGACCAGTGATTCTCAACTTGTCGCGTGCACTTTTAACGATTTCAAAATTTGGCGGCACACAAAGAAAAAGATAAGTTTAAAAGTTGGTAATTTGTTCATAAACTTTTATATTAATTTTATTTCATATCCTGGGCATATTAATATTCAACCACGAAAGTATATGGAAAATGGAAAAATTTATTTTTTTTACAGTGTAGTTAATAGGGCCTTATTTGGTGAGGCTTCAAATAAAGTACCACATTAGTTTGGTCTATTTTGATCAAAACCACCATATAGTGGCGCCATCAAAAATGACTCTTAAGTATTACATTTCACACCTCTAGCCCATCGGGAAGTCTTGAAATTACATTAATTTGCGAAGGGTTTCAAATAAAGTACCACATTAGTTTGGTCTATTTTGATCAAAACCACCATATAGTGGCGTCATCAAAAATGACTCTTAAGTATTACATTTCACACCTCTAGCCCATCGGGAAGTCTTTTGAAATTACATTAATTTGCGAAGGGTTTCAAATAAAGTACCACATTAGTTTGGTCTATTTTGATCAAAACCACCATATAGTGGCGTCATCAAAAATGACTCTTAAGTATTACATTTCACACCTCTAGCCCATCGGGAAGTCTTTTGAAATTACATTAATTTGCGAAGGGTTTCAAATAAAGTACCACATTAGTTTGGTCTATTTTGATCAAAACCACCATATAGTGGCGTCATCAAAAATGACTCTTAAGTATTACATTTCACACCTCTAGCCCATCGGGAAGCTTTTGAAATTACATTAATTCGCGAAAGGTTTCAAATAAAGTACCACATTAGTTTGGTCTATTTTGATCAAAACCACCATATAGTGGCGTCATCAAAAATGACTCTTAAGTATTACATTTCACACCTCTAGCCCATCGGGAAGTCTTTGAAATTACATTAATTCACGAAGGGTTTCAAATAAAGACCACATTAGTTTGGTCCATTTTGGAAAACCAAACTCACAATTTGCGCACAAAAGGACTCTTAAATATCAAATTTCACACCTCTAGCTCATCGGGAAGGTCCTTAACAAAGCCAAAAGTTGGTGACCTTGAAAGAGTAAGTAAAAAAAATTAAATAAATTTTCTTAAAATACATTGAATTTTTATTTAATTATTTTTACTTATTTCCTCTTCCAGTTTTTTGATACATTTAAATAACCAAGCCGATAGAGCTGCCATCTTGGGAGTTTCCTATGAATTAATTTACAAGATGGAGAAATTTTGACATTTCATCTTTTTTTTTTAATTAATATAAAAACAGATATTTTAAATCAATTTTTATCCTTATTTTTATTTATTATTAGTAATATATTTTTAATTTTTACACGTAAGTTCAAATATTATATATTGAAATCTAAGATCAATATGAATTTCTTTAAAATAATTGAAAATTCATTTTTTTATTTCAGAATTACTAATCAGAATGTTGAATTTAGATAAAATTGTCGATAAAACGGGATATTTGGTATTAAATGAAGAAGGAGCAGTTGTTTCGGTAATTAGTTTTTATTTAATTAATTCTTAAAATACTTTATTTGTATCTTGTATAATATTTCAAATTCAAATGATAAAATTAGTTTTTCCAAAGAAAATTTTATAATATAAATTTTTACTAAATGTTTAAGTGAATATATTTTATAATTCATTCAAGTATTCGTGTTAATTAGCCTGATATAATTTTTTCAATCGTCATGACCAAGTTATTTATTTATTTAAATATAGAACTATATATCTTATAAGATTTAAACTTTCGACCGTTGGTTCTCGTTGAAACATTTTGTAAATTAAAATTAAATATACAAATTAAACACTAGGTTATTTGTTTCAAAGGTTTTATTAATTAAAAAATTAACACTTGATACGTATTTCGACACCATTCAGAATGTAATCACTTCTGATGATGACAAGGAATTGTCGAAATAAGTATCAAGTGTTAATTTTTTAATTAATAAAACCTTTGAAACAAATAACCTAGTGTTTAATTTGTATATTTAATTTTAATTTATATATCTTATGCTTTGAGAATTACTTTAGAAGAAAGTTGTTGTAATTTCGACAAGGATAATACAACGAAAAAGTAATTTAATCCATATATCCAGCCAGCTATAAAATCCACATCTTGTAATCCAAAAGACATTATATAAACCCTAATATTACCAAAGACATAGGCTCTTTTTTACTTTCTATTATTTATTAATTCTAAACTAAAAATTATAATATTTATAATAGATGATTATTTTTTTTGTTTCTCTTTCTGAATACTTGCCGAAAATATAGCGACTTTCTTCTACAATGGATAGTGGTAAGAACATGTAATATTTCAAAAATATCACTATCAAATGTCAAATTGAAAATATTGATTTTAGTTTAATCCATTCCATTTTAGGACATAGCTTTGTACTTTGATCTTTTCATTATTTTTATTTTTTTCAATATAATATAATCTATCTAAACAAGTAAGTATTATATCTGAAAAAAATAAACAGTTTGTAAACTTCTAGTAAAATGACATTCATATTTGTAAAATATTTTTATTAACATTTAATTAATTTCTCTAAAATCTTTTTTTTTTCTAGTCTTGGGGAGATTTAGAAAATGATGAACGATTAGCAAGTGTCATCACTGGATTAATAAGCATTACTGATCATATTAACAACCCTGGAGAAACTTATAATAGGATAACTGGTAAATTTTAATTATATTACCGAAGATAATTTATTTATTTGATTTGAACAGAAATACAATTCAAAGTTGTTTTAATGAAATTAACATGATTTTATTTAAGAATAAGGGAATCTCGTAGTCTTTCTGTTATATCCTTTGTCAAGAGAAAGAGACTACGAAGATTCCGTTATTCTTAATATAAATTTTGGACTGCATTCACACTCTTTCATTTTATGATTTTATTTAGCGTCCATTCCGAAGTGGAATGGGATCATGTCAATTTCATCAAACCCCCCTTTCTAATGATTCTATATTTACCAAAACATTCAGTTTTCGGCACTCAAATAAAATTTATATATACAAAATTTCAACACAATCGAATAATTATTTTTTGAGGTAACATTGAAGGAAAGACATTTCCATAAGCTGGCACACACTCAAGAGTTCTTAAATAAATTATATTTATATGAGAAGGCCACAGAATGAGTGGCCGAAATGTAACGCTGAAATAAGCCACAGCTAACCAGAGAATACATCTTATATATTACTTTTAAAAACTCTGAAAGCTTTAACTCTAATACTTATTCAAAACATACTTTATTAACATTTGTTCAAATGTTAAAATGTGGGAAAATAATTTGAAACTTTGATATTAGATTATTTTAATAAGGTTCACATACAGAGCTGAGCTTCCCTCTCCCCATTCCTATCCATGCATCTGTTTTCTTATCTGTGAAAAAATTTAAAAAAATTTTGGGAAAAAAATATTTTTAAATATCACAACTGCACTCTCTGAAAAAAAAAAGGAGTGTTGTCTGTAAAAAGAAAAACATCTATTTTTTTAAGAAATCAATAAAATTTACTTTATTACATTATAAGAGCAAATAAATGTATAGCAATTTTTAGGATTTTCTCAAATCTTTTGTTTTTCTTTTTTAAGAATTTAATTAATTAATTTTTTTTTTTTTTTCAGTGAACTACCCTCAACACAGTTACATTATTTGTCTATCAAACAAACGAATTTATATTGTCAAGAGACTAAATTCAACTGCTGTACGATCGGATCCTATTGTATAAATAATTATATTCAAGTAAAATTCTAAGATTTTTTTTTGTTTTTGCCATAATTATTTTAACTATTATTAAATATATACTATTACTATTATTATTCTTGTCATATATATATACACAAAATAAAATGTCTCTCTTCTTAAAGTCATTTTTATTAAAATATTAAAATATACAAATTATTTTTAAAAATACTGAATTGTTATTTAAAGATAAACAAACATTTCTTAAAATCCTTTTACCGTTATAAGAATAATTGTTAAGATATTTTTCTCCATGATTACTTATTGATTTCGACTTGATGTAAAGTCCAATGCGAAAGTAGACGTTTGAGTGCATGAAAAGCACCGTTTATCCCAAAAACTGTGTGTTAATATAGTATGTACTAATGCTTTGCAACCATATTTGAAAACTATCAAATTATACCTAAAAAAATTAATATATTTGAAGTTTCTGAACCTGTCCATTTTAAGCCAACTATTTGTTTAATCTATATATATTATTTACATCTATATATCAGCTCATTGCAAGCATATCTAACTGTATATTTAAATTGGGTATAGGAGACTTGCAGCCAAGGAAATTAAATAAAAAACTTATTTAATTAATTAATCGTCGACGTTTCGGTCGCAAGTCACGACCTTTCTCAGATTCTAACAAATTCTAACAATTAATCGTCCTGAGGAAGGTCGTGACTTGCGACCGAAACGTCGACGATTAATTAATTAAATAAGTTTTTTATTTAATTTCCTTGGCTGCAAAGTCTCCTATACCCAATTCAAAGTCTACAGCCACTTCTCATCACTGTATATTTAATATCATTTTATTTGTTTGGTACAAAATTAAGAACCACTTTGTTTTATGTGTTTCTGTTTATACTTTTACACTCATTATAATAGGGATCGTCCACATATTACGTAACGCCTTTTTTGACGATTTTCTAGTCCCCCCCCCCTGTCCCAGTTAGTCACATACAAACAAACCCCCCTACAAATATTATGTCACAACATAGAACTACCCCGCTCCCTTTTTCCCTGTTGCGAAAATCATTTGACCTTTTTTTTCCCTGGTTTCGTTTTATAAATTCAACTTTGAATTGTGAAGCCCCCGGGTCCCCCATGTCACAATTAGTATCGTTTTGTCCGGACCCCTACCCCTCCCCCCTAACGCCTTACGTAATATGTGGACGACCCCATATTTTTAATTATATACCTTTTCTGTTTATAGATAAAAATGCGTCATATTCATGTTCGGCATATTGAATAAGAATGGAATGTTGAGTCATTTTCATTAAACTAAATTATTATTTTCCGAAGGAACAATCACTTCAAAAAACAAGTAGCAAGATGATTTAAAAAGTTCAAAGCCTGAAGAAGAAAAAAGACGTTCATCGGATTTTGATCATCAGCCGAGTAAGAGGACAAGAGCTGGACATCCCTAACACCACTCCACGATGGTCCAACACCTAAATACAGCAATGCAGTAAAGTTTTTAGACACGATCGGCTTTCTTTTTGTCAGAATGTGAGAAACTCATCCAGCCAGCCATTTTCCACACCTTGTCAATTTTTTTGAGGCGACGGAAGATCGTGCATATTGAATTATTGAATTGAATTTGGATTGTCAAGCTCTCGTTCTCTTCCATGACTGCCAGAGTATCCTTGATTATCAAAACCCATTGGCCATCTTCTTTAAAGCATGTATCTCCCGAATTGAACTTTTTAACCATCTTTCAACTTGTTTTTAACTGATACCTTCGGCAAAAAACTCGATCAGATCGCGAGTTTCCATCTTTTCAATGAGCTAGAACATAATTAGCCCAAGATGTAAATCATTTTTGACGCCGCCCATTTTTTTCTGTAAACAGAGGATTTAAATTAAATTAAAAGTTTTGCATTGAGTTTAAAAGTATAAACAGAAACTTATACTGTATATTTAATTTTGCAACAACTCTATAACATTGACTTTATTTATAATTATTTATTTTATTGGACCTATTGATGTCGCAAGCGTAGAGAGGTCGAAATTCCTTAACTGTTTAATTTTAATTTAATTAGTTTTTTCTAATCCTTCCTGAATTTTCTCTTAAATCACACTCTTTTTTTATTATATGATAATCTCCGGGATCTTCCTCATGGGCGTAACTAGAGAATTTGACTGGGGGGGGGGGGAGCATGGGACCAGGTATCCTCCGAGGGACCTGGAAAGCCTCATATTTTCTCACTTTTTCTTGGAGCAGGGAGCTTTCTGGGGTTGGGGAAGGGGGGGGGCACCTCCCTAGTTACGCCCAAGCTCCTCCTTCCCCTGATTATTTAATTTTACTTTTTTGTCTTCAGACAAGCTAGTAATTCTATAAATTATTTAATTTAATTAAACGAGATAGGCTAGTAATTCTATAAATTATTTAATTTAATTAAACGAGATAAACAATTTATATTTCTAAGAATTTTTTAAATTTATTTCGTTATGAGATGGCCTTTACATGAATACAACTTTTCCAAAAAAAAGTAGTATGTCCTATAAAAATAAGAATAATTTAAAATATTCATTATTATTTTTTTTTTAAGATCTTTTTCGGCATCTGAGACCATTTAGAAGCCGTTTCCCTTTATTTCAATTAATACAAACAATTTGTTATTCGTATTTTGAATTTCGTATTGTTGAAAGTTCGTATACTTCCGCCATCGTTCGGGCATTTCCGGAATTTGTAATAGAGAAATATCTCGAAAGTCGACTTTTTTGTGTGAGTTTTTTTATACCTGAAATAAAAAATGAACTGAAATATTCAAAATATTCAGTTTTGTAAGTAATCTAATTTAATTTATTATTATTATAACATTTTCTTAATTATTTTATTAAAATAAATCTTTAAATAGATACATTTCACCTACTATATACATTGGCTAACTTAAATGTTAGCTTATTGGATAAATTCATAATTAAGAACTTTTTAAATCAAGTCGGTAGTTTATTAATATAACTTTATATAATGTGTAGACCTAATATTTAATAAAATTTTGTTATAGGTGTAATCTTGTCGAAAAAAATAAAACATGAAATTTGTAGGATTGTCATTGAAGAGAGGCGCCAAACTCTACGTTGTGAGTAATTTAATAAAAATTATTAATTTTAATAAAATAGTTCATAAGAATTGCTTATAGTTGTGGCTGTGATGTATTTCTAATGGGGAGATGGAAAAATCAGCCAAGGTGAGGGGATTCATCTTTGATCCTTGGGTGCAGGAACGATACAATTCGTATAGGGCAAAAAATTTTTCCATTACATGTATATATTAGCATATGTATCTTGCTAAAAATTGATGTTAAATTTACTCGTTCGTTCACGTGATTTTTAGGAACTGTTGCTAATAAATTTATGAACAGAAATTCATTTTCAAAGGTTTCATTTCATTGACAGGTTTACGGATTTAGGCCAAATCGCACCGTTTCGACTTTGCCATCTTCAGGATCGCAAATTTGGCCTAAAACCGTAAACCTGTCAATAAAATGCAAAAATATCTGAAAATAAATTGATGTTCATAAATTTATTACCTACAGTTCCTAAAAATCCTATGAACGGAACTATTGTCAATCTAGTAAAGTTAACATTAATTTTTGGCAAGATTTCTAAAATCACCGGTCCAGAGATCATTAAAATTGCCATATGTATAGTGAGGGACAATATTAAGACCCTAAATTAAGTTGTTTGCTGGGTATGTGAGATTGGAGTTGGGAAGAATAAAACCAGCGTTGTCGAACACCTTTACAGTTTTATTCAGGCAGACGTTTCGGTAACCATAACCATTGGCACTGAAGATGGCAACCGTTATGGTTACCGAAACGTCTGCCTGAATAAAAGTGTAAAGGTGTTCGACAACGCTGGTTTTATTCTTCCCAAATCCAATATTAAGACCCACCCATGCGTTTTCTACATGTGATTATTTCATTGTTTTTAAAAAAATATCTAATTTTTAATGGAAACTTTCATGGTTCAAACCTAGAAAATTTCGAATAAAAATTTTCATTTTCTTTTATAAAAACAATGAAATAATCACATGTAGAAAACGCATGGGTGGGACTTAATATTGACCCTCACTGGACATAGTCGTACCAGGGGGGAATAATTACAAGCAAAACAAACAAAAAAAAATATATAGAGAAAAACATGGTGTTAAAATTTTAAATACTGTTAGAAATTATAAAATATATTTTATATTCTTTAAAATTGGGAGAAAAAATGCGATCACCTCTAGGATCACCCGAAGGCCCCCCCGTCGAAAAATTTTCTTTCTACGTCTCTCATGTGTACAATTTCCAATAAATATAAACTCCAATAAATTTAGTCTTATTCTGAGAATTTTATTGAACCCGTTGCACCCAACTTTAGCTGATATCTCCATCTCTCCCTTACAAGCTCATAAGATTTGCAATTAATTAAATAAATAATTTAATTGTACAGATGATCTACACTAACACCCCTAATTTTAAAAGTGCTGAATCTAATAAATCAAAGTTTTTATCAATAAAAATGTTTTAGATAACCTACGTTTGAATTTTCTCTTCCAAGTATTTTTAAAGATAACTGGGTATTTAAGATAGGACCCCAAAGAGAGCCAGGCGATTTATACCTCCCCTTTGATAATTTTTAAATTAATTCCTTTGATTGCATTTATATAAAAGACCAGTTTGTTAAATTAAACGATTGTTTAAATCCATTATATAAAAGCATTTTAATTTAATATATTGATGATTAAATTCATTATCCATCATCGGTGAATTATCAATTATTAGTTAATAACCAGAGCATGAACTCAAATTTTATAGACCAAAGGATTTATCAAAAAATTAATAATCGACAACAACATTTGGGAAAAAACTTTTAATAGAACTGACATATTTTTACTTTCTCTTACCTCTATATGGACCCTGTTATGCAATGGTGTGTCAAAGACCAAAAAAATTCAAAATTGAGTTAAGCACGGAATATTGTTTCAAATGCTTTAATTAATAATATTTTTTATGAAATATGTCCTAAAAAAATTTATATTTAATGTTACTTGCACACTTGACAACAAAAATTATATAAAATCCAATGAAAACAAAAAACTTTAATGTTGATTTTCTCAAAACTCGATGTTTGGTCTTTGACACACCATTGCATAACAGCGTCCATATATGTTAATATATATAGAGAAAAAGTATTGGATTCATGTCAAAAATTCGATGGCGAGATTTTGATGGATATACACGTTTTGAGGTCTGCTGAATCCAAAAAATCTGGTGTGACTGTTCGCACATCGGCAGAATAGAATAGAAAAAAATTTAAATAAATAGGGAAGGATAGATTCCTCTAAATGGCCATAGATGCCGAAAAAGTCCTTAAATAAAAAAAAAAAAAAAAAAAATCGCCCCCCCTCCCCGACAAAATTGCATTAATCCGCCCCTGGAACAGGGAAGTATTTTTCATTTACAAGCAAATATTTTAACTCGAATGCAGTTACCGATTTAAGGACCTTAAGACAAGGGTCCAGGGCGGAAGAGGAAGGAGCCTGAAAACGTGCAGGTTGATCGCACGGGGCTGGCGTTAGTTGACCCTGGCAGTAATCAATATGAGAAAAGACCGAGCGGAGGGCGATGCAGGGCCCCAAATGGGGAGGTCCACGTGGACACTAACCACGTGGACAAGGGCCAATGGGAAATTCTTGCTATAACAACAAAGCGCATGGCTAAGGAGATCATCAGCGTTGCCTAACTCAATGTTTTACTTGTTAAGAACTTCAGGTTCATTGAAAGAATATTATTATCTTAAATGATAAAGAAAAAATATTTTAGATGATAATCAGGAAACCATCACCATGGTATTGCATATAAAGCTTCCTGCCTACCACCTAAAAGATAAGAAAATAATTTACAATCCGATCGTTTGATAAAAATATTGTATTATTTAATTTTATATATCAGCGTTTTGATCTGTGGTTTGATTAAGACTATCCCATGATTTTTTTAAAGGGAGGACGCAAAATCTTTTGGGTAGGAAAGGCGGAGTGGCAGATTCAAGGATGGGAATATAATCCGGTTAATAACCATTTCTAATATATTAATTCCGGATTCAAATTAGCATTAAAAAATGAACGTTTGTATGATTAAATCATATTACTGTCCAAAGGATGGGGGCTGGGCCCCTATGATCTCCCTCCCTCTGCTAGTAACTGTAACAATAAATTTGACTGCGTGTGTACAATTAATTATTAGTTGGCAGCCCCTATTCAGTAAAAAAATGGCAAACAAATGGGATTTCAATGGCGAGGGGAACTCTCCACCTAAAACTCTCTATTTTATTTTATTTATTACCTTTAAAATTCTGCTCTTCTCATATCGGCCTAATAATTCAGTAAAAGATCTGGTCTCTTGGGGAGAGAAAGGTTCTAATTTTTAAATTTGAACAAATATTAATCTCATATTATCAAAACATGTTGGACGAGATGCGTTTTTTTTTTTTTGAATTTTATAAAATTTATCTGAAATATGTGAGCCATTTACAAAAAAGAGAATAATCACCTGGATACAATTGAATGAATGAATGAATGAATATTCTCGTGAGTACCCCCTCCGGTCCCCCTCTACTCTACCATTAATAGCCCCCCTCCCTCCCTCCCTTCATCCCCTCTCATCCTTCAACCTTGATAGACATGCAACCCGACCTTGTCCTCTTGCCAAAGGTCAAAGGGCACAAGGTCAACGACGCCGATGCCGATGATGGCTGGGGGAATCTACCCCAGAGATACTTCTCTTCTATTAATAATTATTAAAATCAATTAATTTCTGAAAATTTTCTTAAATAATTTTAAAAAATAAGTATCATAGCGTGAATTAGGCTATAAACTTTCTCGGAGCCAAATTAGAGTAGTTTTTCTCTGTACATTTTCAAAAAACCAATTTTAATTTAAACTTTAAAGATGTTAATAAGAAAGTAGAAATGAGAGATGCAGCTAAGTTTATTTCTTTATTCGTTTAATTCAAACAGCTGACGTTTCGGTTCCGTGTTTGAACCATCCTCAGAGCTGGCGAAAAGTCATTATGAAAATGTCATAGTGGATTTTATACATTGTTGAACAACTTATATATATATATGGTCATCTCGTACTGTGTATATATTTATTATTGACTTTTCGCCAGCTCTGAGGATGGTTTAAGGGAGCGTACAAATATTACGTAACGCTATTTGGGGGGGGGGGGTCTCGTAAAACGTTACCATGCGTTACAAGGGGGGGGAGGGGGGGTTGAACAACGCGTTACGTAACTGGTATTTTAGCTACTTTCCGATACTTTGCGCAACATAATTGTGACTTTTAGATAAAAATGGCCACTTGAGCATTAAGTAACGTCTAGGGTGGGGGTCCAGAAAAATGTTACGGCGCGTTACATGGGGGGGTCAAAAATTGCGTTTCGTAATACTTGTACGCTCCCTAAAAACGGAACCGAAACGTCAGCTGTGTGAATTAAACGAATAAAGAAATAAACTTTGCTGAATCTTTCATTTCTACTCTTTTATTAATACAACATCTCAGCTATAAATTGTTTTTGTTTAAAGATATTCTTCAAACTTACCAAAAATAAGCCTTAAAATTTCCTTAAAAACGACGGCACTTGTATGAATGAATGATATCTAGGTCGATCACTTCATATTAACCTAATAGATATTAAAATTTTATCGTGATTAAAATAAATTCAGGTTGTTTACGATCCCACCCCATTCCTTCTTACTATTAACCCAATAAAATGAAAAATTTTAAAAATTGGTAGCTTGTAAATTTTATTTGTTTCTGGAACCGGGGGGCCAAAAAACAACCCAACCCAATATTCTCATAATTAATTAATATTTGTTTCTAATAATAATTCTAATATGGAAGTTGAATAAATTTGATTTCCTAATTCGCTCATATTTCTCTGGGATCGATAAATGACAACGTTGCAAGTCTAATAGGCATTTTATTGTGAATTATCTATTTAATAATTTACTCTTTAACAAACATTTACACCTTAAATCCAGACATTAAGATTTTATTATGAGCTGACTATTATCTTTCGTTGAAAGACATTTATTACCATTAGATTTAATACTCAAATTAAAACCCTTTTATTTAACGAAAACAGGAAAATTCATCTTAAAATAAAACCTTAATCTCTTCCAAATTATTTTAGAAATCATAGGGTAGTGTTCGGATTTTGTATAAAATTGCTCAATTGCTATTCATCTTAAGCCGGGTATCCACTACGCGCAACATTGGCTCGCGTTCCGGCCGCGCGAAATGGATGACATTTTGGAAAGCGGGCCAATGGGTGCGTTGGAACGCTCGAACGTGGAGCGGGCCGTTCCATTTGGTGTCGGTTTTTAACCGTGCATCGAAGGTGCCAGGCGCGCCAGTTGAGACAGACGATAGTACTATTTTGTATGTTTGTTGCGTTTCAAGTAGGGTCCGACCGAAACAAGATTTTCAACCGAAACCGAATATTCGGCCTCAACCTTAGTTTCGGCCGAAACCGAAACTTGTATTTTCTATAAAAAAATTTATATTTTTTTTTTTTTGAAATTTTTTCCCCTCCGTGAAAATCATTTTACCTTTTTTTTTAGGGAGGCAAAAATTTTTTCTCCTTCAAGTGCAAATCATTTGACCTTTTTTTTTAAGACTCAAGTTTCGGCCAAGTTTCTACTTTTTGGCCTAAACCGAAACTACGGCCGAAACCATGATTTTTGGCCGAAACTGGCCGAAACCGTAACCGAAACCGAATATTCGGTCGGTTCCTAGTTTCCAGTGATGGATAACCAAAGTTGCCGTAAATTAATACATCTATATGGTACAAAAGAACTGCTCTGGAATAGCAAAAGTTCTTCCTATCACAATTGCTTAGAGAGAAATAAGTTGTGAAATGGGAGTTCGATGTGCCAGAATTGAAGAAAAAATGAATGTGATCTTGTCATATGTATGCTCTTTCATCCACCACCGCTGTTCGTTTCTGTTTTTGCTTGTATATAATACTGGGAATAACTATAAGAGCTGCTGCTTTTCGAACACGCCCGAATAAAAATGATTAAAAATGATCGAGGGATACACACGCCCGGAGCAGGTCTGCATAGTGAAGCTTGAGGAATACACAGGGATATACACGTCCACGCCAGGGACACACAGGGTTACACACGCCCGCACCAGGGAGACACATTTTTCTTCTGGCCACTTTCGATCTACTGTGTGTGTCTCTGGTGCGGGCGTGTGTATTCCTGTGTATTCCTCAAGCTTCACTATGTAGGCCTGCTGCGAGCGTGTGTCCCTAGATCATTTTTAACTATTTTTACTCGTTCAAAATGCAGGTCAGTCAGTTGAAATCCACTGAAGAAGGAGTTCCAATAGGAATATTTGGGAATATTACTTTGAAAACTAATAAAAAAATTTGCTGAAAATTTAGCGTTTTTTCTTTCATAAATACCAACTTCAGCAACACCACTTAAAGAGAATTCACACTATTATATACAAGAAAAAACAGAAAGGAATTGCGCGTTGGTGAATGAAAGAGTATACATATGACAAGAGCACATTCATTTTTTCTTCAATTCTGGCACAGGAACTACCATTTCACACATGGGCGTAGCCAGGGGGGCCGTTGCCCCCCCCCTGGCTGGTCCTAAAAATTAAAAAAAAAACAAGCAAATATATATTTTTCCCATTGGGAATTTTTTTTTAACACCCCAATCCACTACATTAATTTAATTTTTTTTTTTATTTAAATAAATAATTAATAATCTATGTATATATTAATTGCAAACCCCCCCTCTCGCCCTAACGAGGGGTTGGCCCCCCCTAACAAGAAGTCTGGCTACGCCCATGATTTCACAACTTATTTTCTCCAAACAACTGATTTATTGAGATAGGAAGAACTTTTGCTATTCCACTGAAGTTCTTTTGTACCATATAGTTGTATTCATTTACCGCAACTTTGATTATCCATTGCTTGGAACTACGGTTGATGGGCAAAGTTAAAAAATATTTTTTCATTATTTGCCCCCATTTTTCTTTATTTGATATTTATATATAAAAATAAATCATTTACCTTGTTAACTATAAAACAAAATAACAGATCATAATTATGTTTGCCTACCCAAGCATTTACAAATGTTTTTTGGAATAACTATTTAATTAACTAAATTATAATCTAGACTATGGAGAAAAAAGCTTGCGAATTGAAAAAAAAAAATCTTTCGAATATCTCAAATAAGATTAAAATTACTAGAGGGAAACAATAATAATATTTTCTAAAAACTAACGGGTAGAGAAGTGCGAAAGAAATGGTTAGAAGCCCATAAAAAAAGATATTTTCTTGGTTTTTCAACACGATCGGGTTTCAATTCCTGGCACGATTTAACGACACGCTTGCATGGCCATCCTAATAAAAAAAAAGATCGTAAAAAAGGGTTTTAAGAATTCCACCACTTATGGGGGTAACATTTGGTCCCTTCTGAGTGTCGCCACCTGACTAATCTGATTTGTTGTCCTCCTGACATATTTCAAAACATATTAGCCTGATTTTAATAGGAGTTTTCTCTATTTTACTGAAGACAGGTGTTCAAATCATTATTCCGACACTCCTGGCCATGAGAGTGTAAAATATTAAATTGGAAGTTTCCCAGCGATAACAATATGCCTGCCTTCTTTCTAAATATTTAGATGAAGAAAAATGTTGATTACAAATCATGAAAACTGACAGATAATTTTTCTTTTCATGATTAAAATAGTCCGGTCGGATTAGACGAACTTTTTAAAACCGTACTAATTGACGTGAAAATTAAATTGTAATAGGGTTTTAAATGTTTGTAAAACACATTTGTATTATTTATTAGTATCAACCAATAGAAGTCAACCTGGTCCTTACCTCACAAGTGGGCAGAAGGGATTTGATCTGATATTGAAGATTTTTTAAAAATAATTCACTTTTGAAAAACAAATTATTTTTTGGAGTCAGGCAGGAGGAATAAAACCAGCTTATAGTCGAACATCTTTATACTTTAATAAAGGCAGACGTTTCGATAACTATAATAGCCGCCATCTTCAGTGCCAATGAAAGTTTCTTAAGATGTCTCTGTCATATATGGACCAAGGGCAGATACAAGGGGGGGGGGGTGAAAGGGTAATTACCCCCCCCCCTCGAAATTAAAAAAAAATACTTATTTTCGCAAAACAATTGATTTTTAATGTAAAATTTTAAATATTAATACTTAAAAATTTGATTTGTATTTATATTCTGGCAAACAAGTACAGAATGCGCCTTTGAATTACCGAAATTAAGAAAAAATTGTCTGCTGTGCGACCAGTCACAACAGATTACCCCCCCCCCCCGAGAAACACCTCTGGATCCGCCCTTGATATGGACCCTGTTACGCATTAGTGTGTCAAGCGCCAGCTACCGAGTTTTGAGAAAATCAACATTAAAATTTTTTGTTTTCATTGGATTACATTTTATTTTGTTTGTCATTTGTGCAAGTAACATTAAATATAAATTTTTTTAGGACATATTTCATAAAAAATACTATTAATTAAAGCATTTGAAACAATATTCCGTGCTTTACTCAATTTTTAATTTTTTTGCCCTTGACACACTAATGCATAACAGGGCCCATATAATATTAAGATAATTTTGCCTTGAGTGCTCCAGGCTGATGCTTCCTATGTAAAAGTATCTTATTATCTCACACAGCTGATTTGTGCGCAAGACTTTACTTCCTACAGGCGCGGTCCTGGAAATTTGTTTTTAGGGAGGGAGGGGCTGAAATTTTTTTTTGAGACATCTTGGGCGGGGGGGCGGAAAATTCGAATGTTTATAAAACATCTCAGAAAAATGTATAAAAACAATTCTTACTCAATTGATTTCTTTAAAAACTTTAAATATCTAGTGTAAGTTAAGGTCTTCTGGGGGGGGGGGGGGGATGTAAAGGTTGACCACCTTTGGTATACGGTAAACACTATACGTATTTTGATAATCAATGTGTCCTGTCATCTTCAGAAGGAATGAAAACTACTTTTACACTTGGGTCTCTTATATGTGATGGGCTTGGAGAAGGAGAAATACTCTCTAGATCGGAATAATCTATTTATATAGTTCGCTAATGACTCTGTCCGGCTATCTGTTACGCTGTGTTTGACCATCTTCCCTTTGAAATTTTGAAATGAAATTTTATAAATAAGAAATTATATATAATATTTAAGATATTATATACAACGCCTAGGTAAGCCGCGAAACGGAGATTTATATAATTAGATATTACTTCATGTACCCGAAAAAAGATATAAGGGTGTGCCGCCGGAAGTTGAACCACCGATTTGCGGTAAGGGCACACTGAGCGCAAATCGGTGGATTCGTGGTTCAACTCCCGGCGGCACACCCTTATATCTTTTTTCGGGTACATGAAGTAATATCTAATTATATGAAATTTTATACTTAAAGAGGACCTTCTATGGATTACAGGAAAATTATTTTCATCCCGAAATTCCTATAACTTTTTGAGTTATTAATTTCTAAAGTTACGATTTCCCCCATAGGAAATGTATAGAGAAATATGTATTCTTTGCATTTGTGAATTCTATGAATGTAAATAAGGCACTGGATTGGAATAGTAATAATTTTTACTTTCTCTTACCTCAATCTATGTTAATATATAAGGAGAAAAAGTATTTGATTCATGTCAAAAATTTAATTTCGAGATTTTGATAGATATACACGTTTTCAAGCTAGTGGCCTCATTTAGGGGCCAAGGGGGTATTCCCCTCCCCCCCCCCAAGGGCTCTGGTTTTTATAAAATTTTATACTATTCTAAATGAAATGTTTCAAAATATATCTACCAGTATATAAACCAATGGGGACAGACCGATAGCTGGACATTATCTAAGGTCTTTCATGAGTTAGTTCATAATATCTCTAAAAAAAATATCTCTTTAATTCATTGGGAAAAAAATTATTTGTTGTTTAGAGAAAATCGTTAAATAAACTCTCCTTTTGTGAGTAGTTGATTGGTTTCTTGCTCAATGCAAATCCCCACCTGCAAATGCCAATTGTCAGCTACAGTAGCTGCTCCCTGCCCCTGGGCGCTCCCAATTGCCAGTGCACTAACACTTTTAAATGTCCCTTTTGTTTATCCGTCCTTTAAACTGGACTTCGTTAAACAAATTTTAATCAAACTTGGCTTTAAATTCTAGACTGTTATTTAATTAAGTGGAATTTCCCTCACGACGCTCTTTTTTCTCTTTTTTCTTTATCGATAATCTCTAAGTACAAACCAGAGAAAAAAATGTTCCTTTATCTTTTTACTTTCTCTTACCTCTATATATATTAATATATATAGAGAGAAAGTATGGGATTCATGTCAAAAATTCGATGTTGTGTGCTGTGCGACCGGTCACACCAGATTTTTTATTTTTATTTTTATTTTACAAAATGAAAACATAGTAAAAAAACAATTTCTGGTTCTTGTATGATTGAACATAATAATAAATTGGGCACTCGTAGCTGACTTATCTATCATCTGTCAGAATAAAAACTCATCATTCATCATGTAGAGACGTTGAATTTATAACTTTTTTTTTTTAGCTAGGTTCAATGAGAAAAAAATTAAAATTAATTTCTTAGCAAAATATTTTCATTTCTATAGATAATCAGGGCCGCAGGCTGACCCCCCCCCCCCGACAGAGGGGGCTATATCTCTAGTAAAGTACTAGTACTTTTTGGTCGATTTTGATTAAAAGCTTATTTTCACGCTCCAGGGGGTGTCTAACTTGAATATAAAATTCCAGCCTCGTAGCTCAATTCCTTCAAGTTTAAATTTGAACACAGACAGATCATGTCGCGAAAACCACTTTTTTGGATTCAGGGGGACCTCAAAACGTGAAGATCCATCAAAATCTCTACATCGAATTTTTGACATGAATCCAATACTTTGTCTCTATACATAAATGTATATTAACATATATTAATACATATAGGTAAGAGAAAGTAAAGATTTGGTATTGGCTGTCTTCTATACTGCCGGTGGCATTTACTTAGACGGCATCGTTGCCAGCTCCTTGGCAAATGTAAGAAAAGGAAACATATTAGTGCTGGTTGAGGGTTGGCAGGCGCTAGAAATGGAGCGACGGTTTCGCCGTCTCTTAGCCAAATAATCGTCCCTTCAAAAGGACTCATTGGAGACTCCCCCCGTGACAACTTCTTTTGCCTGACTTCAAACTATTTTTATTTTCTCTTACCTATATATGAAATATATATGTGACCGTCCATATGAAAAGGTAGTTTTTCTTTCTGCACAAATTGACATCACATTTAGTCTGATCTGATTAGTCGTTCGGAATCTACAGTGGTTTAAACTTCTAAATTATATTTTATCGCCACGTGGTAAAATGAAATGATAGGAAAAAAATCTGGTGTGACTGGCGCACAGCACACAACTTTCTCTTACCTTCGGTAATCGAAAGTTGTGTTCTGTGCTTGTCACACCAGATTTTTTGTGTCGACATATATTTAGTTCCCGACAGTACGGAACATATGAATTCAGATGTAAAATTTATAAGTATGGAAAAAATATTTATTATTTTGTTACCATGGCAACCATTTCTCCTATCTTCCCTATGAAATAGAAGAGTAAAGTGGTCTTCAGAAGATTTCAATTGCAAAATGAGAATATACATTTTAAAGAGCATCTAAAAAATAAGTGATTTATGAATTTAAAAAAAAATCGTTGGAGCAAATTTTGAGAAAATCGAAAAAAACTGAAAAAGTACATCAGTAAAGTACTAGTACTCTTTGGCCGATTTTGATTAAAAGCTTATTTTTCCGGTCCCGGGGGTGGTTAACTTAAATATAAAATTTGAACCTCATAGCTCAATTCCTTCATGCTTAAAATTGAACACACACCCACACCCACCCACCCACAGACAGACCATGTCGCGAAAACCACTTTTTTGGATTCAGGGGACCTCAAAACGTGAAGATCCATCAAAATCTCGACATCGAATTTTTGACATGAATCCAATACTTTCTCTCTATATATATATTACATATATACATAGGTAAGAGAAAGTAAAAATAAATGGTGAAATCTTTTATTGAAGAATAATTCTTTCTAACCGTATACTCACCATAATTATATCTATTAAGACAGAGGAGTTATTCATGGCGCTAACTTTTTCGTGTATGTCTTCCTATATACGTACAGTGAGGGTCAATATTAAGTCCCACGCATGCGTTTTCTACTTGTGATTATTTCATTGTTTTTATTAAAAGTAAATGAAAATCTTTATTGGAAATTTTCTAGGTTTGAACCATGAAAGTTTCTATTAAAAAATATATAATATTTTTTTTTAAATAATGAAATAATCACAAGTAGAAAACGCATGGGTAGGACTTAATATTGTCCCTCACTGTACATTTATTGAAAGACGTTGTCACGTCAAATTTTGACGGTCAAAAGTATTCTGGCAAATTTATAATTTTTTTGTTTAGTTTTAAAATATTAAATAAAACTTTTGAATTTTTGACTGTCCAATGGGGGGGGGGGGGGGGCCCTCTGGCCCCCCCCCCTCTGGGGCTAATACAATTTATTGTAAATTTTATTACTATTACTTCATATTTAATGAAAAAAATTATTTTAAAAAAATAATAAAATAAAGTTGTGAGAGAAATCTTTTTTGCTCTTGTCTTTCTCACTCTTTTTGCGCAGAGGATTTGCGTATCACTAAGAAGATAAAGTAATATCAATCACATTGATATATTACTCTAGTGCCAGCTTTATCCAAGATGTAAGCGCCTTGTCTTTAACGCCCTTGTGAAGAGTCCTCTCTCATTATTTGATTCGGATGATTAAAAGCGAATATAAAATTTTATATAACTTACTAAATCAATAATATTTAATTTATGAATTTTAGGTTTGGACAATTATTAGAGCCCAAATTAAAAAATAATCATTTCTCACTTTTTTGTCTAGTTCTTACAATTAGAGAGGCGTGGCATGGAAAATGTCTACTTTCTGTTTTTTATTTGGAATTTTTTAAGCCAGTGGCTTCCTTGATATTGCAATTACGAACTGGTAGATGGCAGTTTTTAAGATTTTTCTCTAGGCAATGAAATTTTAATTTCATTAGTATTGCTTTTGAAATCTTCTGAAGACCACTTTACTCTTGTACTTCATAGAGAAGATAGGAGAAATGGTTGCCATGTTAACAGGGGCGCCGGAACGAATTTGAATCAGGGGGGGCAAAAATTTTTTTTTAGGAAAATTAAAATAATTTAATATGTTCAAATAGTATAAAACAAAAACAAATCCACTATAAAACCTTAAAAATTTTAAATAAAATCACAATTTTAATAAAATAAAAATTTTAAAAAATTTGCCAGTGATTTTATCAAAAATTTTTCGAAAAATTTGAAAAAAATGAATTTCTTACTCCTTTAATTTTTTTAATTTAGATTTTATTTTAAAAAGTAAAAATATATCATTTTTAAAAATAAATGAAATAAAAGAAGAAATTTTGCCCCCCTCTGCCCCCCCCCTGTAGGATGCCAGGGGGGCAATGTATCCTTGCCCCCCCCCCAGTTCCGGCGCCTATGCATGTTAACAAAACAGGGCTGGAACTACGAGTTTTTTTAGGAGGGGCAAAATTTAATTTGCCTTCCTCTCCTTAAAATTTTCTATACAAAATTCATATCATTTTTTTTTTAGTAAATCTTTCTTTAATTGCCGCCCCTCTGAAATCTGCCGCCCGGAGCACACGCACCCACTGCCCCCCCCCCCCCCAGATTCGGCCCTGTAACAAAATATAGATATTTTGCCATACTTATAAATTTTACATCTTGAAAATCGAATGAACCGTACTGTCGGAAACTAAATACATGTCGACACAAAAAATCTGGTGTGACAAGCACAGAGCACAACTTTCGATTACCGAAGGCAAGAGAAAGTTGTGTGCTGTGCGCTAGTCATTCCCGATTTTTTTTACTTCAAATCGAGTTATTGTTAGCCTACTTTTTTATTTTGAGAATGAGTTTGTGTTTGATTGAATATATTTGTGCCCCTCCTCCCTCGAACCAGGACTTTCTTCTTTTATCTTAAAACATCCAGTCCAAACACAAAATCTAAAGAAATAACATTTTTTATTGTTCTCCCCTGTTAAATATATAAAACCAATAACAGATCTTGATTGCGTTTGCCTATCCACAGGCTCAACTGATTTTTTTTTTTTAAGTTCAATAGAAATTGAAGTCACTTTATGATCCTTCAGTCAGTAGTATGGTATAACCATGGTCGTAACTAGGGGGTCCGCCCCCCCCGAGAATGCTCGTTGCACCCCCCCCCCCCTCAGAAAGCTCCCCGACCCAAGAAAAATTGAGTCCATATGGGGTCTTTCAGGTCTCCCGGAGGATGGCTGGCCCCATGCCCCCCCCCCCAGACAAATTTTCTAGCTACGCCCATGGGCATAACACTGAAAATGGCTCAGACTGACTGTTGATGGCATTATTTAATTAAAACTAAAACATTTAATTTATTTCTATTGAGTCTACCCTACTAGCTGACTTCTCGTCTCAATACAATTCCCTTGATTTGATTTTGACTGAAACACCGACTATTTTAAACAAATCTTTATTGGTAAAAGACAATAAAATTGATTTGTCCATTCTCATTCTATAGCAATATTCGTATAGAAGATTCATTAATTTATAAATTTCAGACGGAAACTAAATTTAAATGATTCAATAAAATGAACTTGAATTGTATCATACGTTTATCTTCCTTTCTAATTACAATACAATTCATGGCCTTTGCTTTGTCATAATTTCATGTATCATTCATCTAAAGGTACAGGAAATGTGAAATAGAATATAACTTATATATAATAATAATTTTACATTTGTTTCCCTCATTCAATTTGTCTCCTTTCGAACCTCTCAGGGAATATCAGCGTGTGAAGTATTTGTATTTTACAAGGAGGAAGCTTTTTGTCATATTCCTTCGAAAATGTAATAAAATATAGCTATAGGGAGAGAGATCAAGTCTTTTGACAAGATAGATACATAAACTAATAAGCCAAGCTGGGACTGATGTCTCCCTCCATTAACACAAATTTTATATTTGTTTGATTTCATCAAATAATCGAATTTTTTTTTTTTTTTTTTAACACACACTTTTTTCTCATTCACACTCACACTCACACACACATTCACACAGTCTTTTCGGCAACTCAGGCCATATAAGACATTTACGATATCCGTTATTAATTAATATACATATATTGGGGGTCCAGGCATTCTTATTTAAGCCATTAGGTATCCAAGTGGCCTAAATGATGTTTGGTATACGAGGTTAGCACGCCAACCTCTACACCAAACCCCGAGGGCAAAATCCAATTATTAAAAGGTTAATTTAAAATTCATTTTTATTTCTTAAATTAGATTTTATTATTTTAAGGAAAATGTTAAGTCTTTTCGGCATCTCTGGCCATATAGACTTTAGAGATATTCATTATTTAAATATGATATATGTGGGAGTCCAGGCACATTTATTTATACCAATTGGTATCCAAATGATAAATTCATCGAACTGCCTGGGACCCGAACCGTCACCTCTTGGCTTTAAGATTACCAATATTGAGGTTTGTCTCCTTCTAAACCAAGGGTCGGCAACCTTTTTCGGACGGCGGGCTATTTTCAAAAAAATGTGCGGGCCGCACATTCAAATGTAACAAAATAAAATTCTTTTCCAATATTTCCAGAGTTTGAAAGAGAGAATGGGGTTTGCTTTTATTTTTCTCGTTTGAAACTTTTGATGTCAAGTATCTTATTACTTTCTCTTACCTATATGTATATGTTAATATACATATATATAGAGAGAAAGTATTGGTTTCATGTCAAAAATTTGATGTCGAGATTTTGATGTATCTTCACGTTTTGAGGTCCCCTGAATCCAAAAAAGTGGTTTTCGCGATATGTGGTCTGTCTGTCTGTCTGGGTTCAATTTAAAGAATGAAGGAATTGAGCTAGGAGGTTGAAATTTTATATTTAAGTTAGGCAACCTCCTAGGGCGTGAAAATAAGCTTTTAATCAAAATCGGCCAAAAACTTTATTGATGTGGTTTTTCAGTTTCTTTCGATTTTCTCAAAATTTGCTCTAACGATTTTTTTTTTTAATTCAAAAATCAATTATTTTTTAGATTCCCTTTAAAAGATATATTCTCATTTTGCTATTGCATTCTTCTGAAGACCACTTTACTCTTGTATTTTATAGGTTCCCATACTTATAAATTTTACATCTTGAAATTCGAATGAACCCTACTGTTGGAAATTAATCATATGTTGACACAAAAAATTTGGTGTGACTGGTCGCACAACACAACTTTCTTGTACCTTCGGTAATCGAAAGTTGTTTTCTGTGCTTGTCACACCAGATTTTTTCAATATGTAGAGATTATGAGGTAAAGGACCCACTTTTTAAGCGCTGGGAAACTATAGTATGAACAAAATCTGATTTTGAAATGAGCCACACCTTAAAAAAAAATTAATTGCTTTATTTTTCTACCAGAGTTTCTTCTTTTGTTGCATCTTAAAGATTATATTTTTCTTTTTAATAATCAGTAGATAAACTGATACCTCCAAATATTTATTTAATATATATTGTTTATAATAATAATAATAATTTTCATTTGAGTCCAATCGCTAAGACGAGTCACGCGTTGTCCATCAAATTGCCAATTAAAAATAAATCATACTTAGTTTAATTTTTTTTTGCTTTGTATTTGATCTCTTCTTTGTTTTGTACAATTTTTTAAGACTAATTTCTTTTATGTCTGATGGGTGGGCTTTGGATCAATCAACAGTCCTCGAGATGGTTGATTCTCAAAGGATGAATGTATACGTATATATATATAGTGATTGGGTGAGTGACCCAGTGAAGAGGCGAAGGCGGGAAGGAAGAAGCGGGCTTTGAGGGTGCAGGGTACGGGTGGAGGGCTCAGGGTTGGATGGGTTTGAGGGTTGTTCAGGGGGAGTTTGGTCGGTTGGCCTGCACTCTCTGAGCTCGATCGATCGGCTCTGGGGCGCAAACCAAAGGCAGGGGCTCAGCCCCCTGCCCGAGCCCCAATACAAAGATGCCAACACAAACTTCCATTCACTTCATTAACACCAGCTTTTGTTGGATTCAGTTACATTCAAATCTTAACTACTTGAAGAAACTTCATACTCCATTTAGATATTTTTTTTTCCTCCATCCCCCCACCATCACCACCTCTTCCGTCTCGACTTCTTTATATAGAAAAAGTAAAATTCTTAATATTCAAATCAAAACTTATTTTATTAATTAAATTATTATATTTTAAAGGAAAAGTTTGAGAGCTCATTCTCCCTCTCTGTTTTTATAAATTTTTTACAATAATTTTTATAGATATATTCAAAAAATACTTTTAGGGCTAAAAAAAAAAAACTTTTTTTTCTAATTCATCATAATTTTTTACAAAAAAATATCTACAATATTTTTCAAATTTCATTTTAAATGAAATAAAAAAAAAACCTTATATATTTTCTCATAATCTCCATTTTTATAAAATAAAAAAATTTTACATTTTTCAAAATTTTGATTAAAACTCTCCTCTCTAGCTATATTATTAATAGAGTATTATTATTATTATTATTATTATACGCCTGGGAGAGAGGTTGGAGCCTTATGCAAATATAAAATAATTTTCTGCCGCCGACGTTTCTTACCCCCACAACGTCCTTCCTTCCTCAGGGCTGACTGAAAAGTCAAATTTTCAGATTTCAATAAATATTTTTATTTTTTCATTAAAAAGATTGATTGCCTATTGCAAAGTTAGCTCATCAACCAAGTGTTCAATTTGGAATTCTCTGCCAGTCCTGAGGAAGTGCGCAAAAGGCATCCAAACGTCGGGCCCAGAAAATTATTTATTTTTTATTTACATAGAGCTAAACCCTTTCTTTGTCTTATCAGAAATATTTCACTATTTTAATATAAAATTTTTAGCCACAATAAAATTTCTTACCTTAGAGGAAAAATTAACTTTTCTGGATGTCAATTCTTGGTCAAGTTATTTCATTATTTAATTTACAAAATTCTCTCCTCAAAGAGGAATTAGTTGCCACTTCTTCCTTCAATCAAGTCTTCTCCAACGAACTTGTTAAAATCGTCAATCCATCTTGTAGGCAAACGGTTTTTCGAGTGTTTAGTTTTAACATCGATTACGATATCTCTTTCCCTAGCCCCAAAAAGTAGCTCAACTAGGTGACCAGTCCAAGAATACGTGCAAAAAAAAATACAAAATTTTTATACTGGGTATTCACTTTATTGCTGAGCTTTTGCGTGAAGCATTATTTAAACCTAATTTTGAGAGTGAATTTATTATTCCATAAAATGATCATTTTCATAAAGAATAGAATTTATAAAATTATTATTAATAAAAGGACATTAGTTAATTATCAAATCAACGTTAAATTGTCTTTTTAATGAAGTGCTCATACACCCTCGTTACATGTTACACATTAAAGATTAACTTTTTTTTTGACAAAAAAAAACCATTAATGAATTGTTTCATAGAGCTATAGGTTTTTTTTTTTTTGTAATTTGTTATAATGAATTATTTTAACCTCCCATACCCAGTGACGTAACTACCCCCTACCCCCCGCAGATACAAGAATGTCGCACTCTCCACGAAAAAAAAATAAAAAATCTGGTGTGACTGGCGCACAGCACACAACTTTCTCTTACCTTCGGTAATCGAAAGTTGTGTTCTGTGCGCCAGTCACACCAGATTTTTCGTGTCGACATATATTTAGATCCCGACAGTACGGTACATTCGAATTTCAAGATGTAAAATTTATATGTGAAAATATTTATATTTTGTTACCATGGCAACCATTTCTCCTATCTTTTCTATGGAGTACAAGAGTAAAGTGGTCTTCAGAAGATTTCAATCACAAAATGAGAATATACATTTTAAAGAGAATCTAAAAAATATTTGATTTTTGAATTTAAAAAAAAATCGTTGGAGCAAATTTTGAGAAAATCGAAAAAAACTGAAAAACTACATCAGTAAAGTACTAGTACTTTTGGGCCGATTTTGTTCAAAAGCTTCGTGTCACGTCCCATGGGGGTGCCTAACTTAAATATAAAATTTCAATATTCTAGCTCTTTTCGTTCTTGAAATATTTTGCTCACAGACAGACAGACCATGTCGCGAAAACCACTTTTTTGGATTCAGGGGTCCTCAAAACGTGGATATCCATCGAAATCGAATTTTTGACATGAATCCGCTACTGAAAATTGATCCAAATATTTGTATTTAATCTTTCATCTACCGCCTACAATGAGTAGGCCCTATAGACTTTCCACTACTTGTAATTAGTCATTTCATAAATAAATCAATTTACTTTATAACTTTTTAACTGACATGTAAAACAAATCTCTCTAGTGAATGTTTACAATACTTATTATTATTTTATATTCCTACTAATGGACACTAATTGCAAAGTTTATCCGAGAACCACTTTTCTTTTGTGTTTCCCAATGAATTTTATATTAAGTTGCAACTTAGTTTTCACTTATCCAGAGATGATGTCGAATAATGGCCCCAATGATTAATTAGGCTATATCCCTAACTGCAAGTGAATTAGTCTAGCCAAAGTTTGCATTTGTGTGTCAAGTGCCTTTTTTCCCCCTTCACTTTACTCATAACCCCTCCTTTGCTCGGTCCCTTGTCCTGGACGAGGTCAAGTATTTGTTCTTCATGTTCTTTTATGGCTCTTGACGATTCTATAACTCAGCGATAAATTATTTAGATTTTTTTTTTTTTAGAGATCAGATTAGATCAAAAATGATCCCATAAAAGGCATCTTCATGTATAAATATAAGCCAAAAACACTTGGCATTGAAATTTTTTCTAAAAATAAAAATAACGTGACAATATCTTCCTCTAAAAGAATATGAATTTTAAAGATTTCGAAGATACATAAATTGAAAAAATCTGGTGTGACTGGCGCACAGCACACAACTTTCTCTTACCTTCGGTAATCGAAAGTTGTGGACTGTGCTTGTCACACCAGATTTTTTGTGTCGACATGTATTTAGTTTCCGACAGTACGGTACATTCGATTTTCAAGATGTAAAATTTATATGTGAAAATATTTATATTTTGTTACCATGGCAACCATTTCTTCTATCTTTTCTATGGAGTACAAGAGTAAAGTGGTCTTCAGAAGATTTCAATGACAAAATGAGAATATACATTTGAAAGAGCATCTAAAAAAATAATTGATTTTTGAATTTTTAAAAAAATCGTTGGAGCAAATTTAGAGAAAATCGAAAAAAAAAACTGAAAAAGTTCATCAGTAAAGTACTAGTACTCTTTGGTCGATTTTGTTCAAAAGCTTCGTGTCACGTCCCATGGGGGTACCTAACTTAAATATAAAATTTCAACCTCCTAGCTCTTTCCGTTCTTGAGATATTTTGTTCACAGACACACGCACAGACAGACAGACAGACCATGTCGCGAAAACCACATTTTTGGATTCAGGGGACCTCAAAACGTGTGTATCCATCAAAATCTCGACATCGAATTTTTGACATGAATCCAATACTTTCTTTCTCTATTTATTAACATATATATAGAAGTAAGAGAAAGTAAAAATTAGAAAAACATGGGTTGGTTACACAGAGACACGACCGCGAGCTTCTATATATAATAATAGGGGTGTGTCCGTCTGTCCGTCTGTCTGTTCCTCTGTCTGCCGGTCTGTCACGCTCTGTTTGACCAACTTCCCGTTGGAATTTTGAAACGAAATTTTATGGAGAGTCCCGGAAAAATACTAGGTTCCCGAAATTCCTATAACCTTTGTATAACCTCCTGAAGTTACGATTTCTCCCATAGGAAATGTATAGAGAAATATTTAAGTATTCTGTGCAGTTGTGTATTCTTTGAATGTAAACAAATCCTCAAGCAGGCACTGGATTGGAATACGTAGTAGTTTTTCCTGAAAGGGCCCGGGCTCTCTGAGCACAAATAGAGTTATAATTAAAAAAATAATTGTCTTGATCTACTATGGGTAAGACAGTTGGGTGTTCTAGCTGTGGGAACAGAAATCACGAGAAAAGCAGTCTTGAAATCTATAATTGACAATTTTACATCACTTAAGGCCAGGAGAGCAATTTTATAAAAATGTATAGGTATTATTATTATTAGTGAAAAACTTTTAGGGCTGGGGACGTATTGTTGTGTAGTAGCCCCGGGGCCCTTCAAGTTTGTCTGCGGCCCTGATCCTGGTTTATTTTAATTAATAATTTTTATAGTTACTGAATTATTTGTATTATTATTAATTACAAACTAAAATAAATCATGAAAAAATCGCCAAAAATGTCTAAACATGTTTAATAATAAAATATTTTATAAACTTGTGAAAATATTTTTAACCGTATGATTGATATTTAATAAGATAAAAAATAAAATGTTTTCTTTTACAGGTATCAATATTCGAAGCACGCCTCCGAGGTCATCACCCCCCTCAGCTCGGTGTTTTGGCAAGAGGAAAATCTAAATAAATCGCTCTCGGTGTAATTTCGGAGGTGTCAGAATAAACTGACTTGAATCAAGTCAAGGGTCGAGGTCCCCCGAGGATGTTAAATTACCTTCGAGAAATGTTCCGAGGCCGATGTCTAAATGGATCATACAACGGCCTTTCAAAAAGTGAGTAAAAAATATAAAAATAAATAAATGTCAACAATTAATGACTCTTGTCGGATTATATGTAAAGATAATGAGATTAGGTGTAATCTAGTTTCTTGGCAATTAGAAAAATAATTGTTTAAACCAGTGGTTCCCAACCTTTTTGGCCCATCGCCCTTTTCTGGAGGTTGTCTAACACCGATCGCCCCCTTTTCATTGAATTTTTCGCCTAATAGCAAAAAATTAATATAATATTTTGTATAGGAAAATTTTCAAGACGCCCCAAGAGAACAGCACAGTTTGGGAGACTGGTATACCTGCTGTACAGTGAGGGTCAATATTAAGTCCCACCCACGCGTTTTCTTTTTCATGAAGAAAATAACAAAAATGAATCTTTTTTCGGTCATTCTTTATTTAATGAAAACAAAAGTGACGTTTCGATTCTAGATTGGAATTATCTTCGGACTATCGCCCCTTGAAAACCCAAATCGCCCACTTAGGGGCGATCGCTCCCAGGTTGGGAATCACTGGTTTAAACTCTCTAAAAAGGGGGTTATTTTTTGCTAGGAACCGACCGAATATTCTGTTTCGGTTACAGTTTCGGCTAAAAATTCTGGTTTCGGCCGTAGTTTCTGTTTCGGCCATAAAGTAGCCGAAACATGAGTCTGAAAAGATGGGATGAGACTCGCATGCAAAAAAAAAGGTCAAATGATTTGCACTTGAGGGAGAAAAAATTGCGGAAAAAATTTAGTCCCCCTAAAAAAAGGTAAAATGATTTTCACGGGAGGGAAAAAATTTTCCGCAGGGCGGGAAAAATTTCAAAAAAAAAAAAGGTAAAATGATATGAATTTTTTTAATAGGAAATACAAGTTTCGGTTTCGGTTACGGTTTCGGACGAAACTAAGATTGAGGCCGAAATTCGGTTTCGGCTGAAAATCTTGTTTCGGTCGGACCCTATTTTTTGCCAAGAAACTAGCTTACACCTATCCTCATCTAGGCCTACATGTATACCACTTGGCACGCCACATCCTTTCGAAAAATCTTTTTATAAAATTATTTTAAACAAGGGATTTTTTTTATAAAGTTACAAAAGTGCTTTTAAGAACGAATTTTTGCGAAAATGAAGTATAGAAAATTTTTCGTAAGACGTTTTTATTAATATGTATTTTTTATAATATAATACATATCGTACATATACCACAAGCCCTCAATTCACTAGCTTAACTCGATACCGATAGTTAGGGGTGGCGATTTATTATTTTTTGAGAGTCTCAGTAGCAAATAATTTTTATTTTCTCTTACCCTATATACATGGGCGTACCCAGGATCAAATCTAGGGGGGGGGCATGGTCAGATCATGGTCGTCCAGGGGGGGGCAGATCATGGTCGTCCAGATTGTGACAGAGCTATTTTTTATATAGAGGGGTAAAGCCTTCTAATTAAAGGCCTAAAAACCCTCGAGTCCTAACAAAAAGAATCATTCCCCGTCGCCAACCACCAATTTTGTTTCGTTTCATCACTTTATAAACATTTAATTTTTTTTGTTGCTTCTAGGGGGGGGCAGCTGCCCCTGCCCCTCGCTGGGTATGCCCATGCCTATATATGAAATGTATATAGAGAGAAAGTATTGCTATCATTCGATGTCGAGATTTTGATGTTTTTTATTTTTAATTAATTATTGTTATAATTACTATTTAAATAATTGAACAAATTTTTAATTATGAATAATTATTAAACAAAGTCAATTTAAAAATTCTCCCCCTTCCATATTTATTTTTCTGATAATTAGAAAGTTTATTTGACCATTTGGAAAGGTTTTTGTGTAAGAAGGGATGTATGCTGGCCGAAAGCCAACTCTCCTCTTGATCTATGTTCCCTTGGGATGTTTTCTGTTCTGTGCTTGAATAACACAGCAGCCTTCCAATCAGGTATGCGAATTCGAACCCTGGCATTTATCACTCAACTGAATATGACCATAAACAAACAAACATTCATAGTATGGTGAACAAATTAGAAAAGTTATGAAAAACTCAAACATTTTTTAAAATTCAAAACTAAATAATTTCGTAAACAAACAGAAAGTGGAATAAATTTAAAAAAAAAAAAATAATAATAAAGGATTCTCAACCCACAAACTCTAAATATTATACTTCCCAGCCAATTTACATTTCAACATCTGTAAAATCTGTAACTTATTGGATAATGTCGACTAGTGAAAATTAATTTTTTCTAAACTAGATGTTTTTTATTTAGTCTTAATTCTTGACTAGTTTTTAGGTGTCAAAATAATAAATTATGTAAAAAATTCATTTTCTGTGGTATTTATTTGGATTAGTTTACAGATCTGGCTATGTTAGCTGTTTCGAGCCTCCAGAAAATTATTACAAAGCTGAAGTCTATTGATTTTAAAATTATAAGGACTTTTTTTTCGGCATCTAAGGCCACTTAGACCCCAACTTTATTTATTTCAAATGATTTGTAGTCAAATCAAATGAAATAAATAAGGACTTTAACTTATTTTTATTAATAGGCCTATTAAATATTAACTTGCATTTATTTTTAATAATATTTATAAACATCCAAAGGTAACTGCCGGTAAAAACTGCCTTTAAGATTGATATGTATGGAATAGGATGTCAGAGGAAATCGATGATAACTAAAAAAATCTTTTTTTTTATAAAAAAAAGTCTTTATAATTTCAAAATCAATAAATCTTTGTAAAAAATTTTTATTTATCTTTAAGGTTCTGAAGATGGCTGGAGGACCGAAACAGTTAGCATGGCCAGATCTGTAAAACAATCCAAATAAATACCTCTGAAAATTATTTTTTACGTAATTTATTATTTCAACACCTACAAACTAGTCAAGATTTAAGACTGATCTGGTTTTGAAAAGATTATTTCTCTATTTTTTTCATTATTAAAAACTCTTCCATTAACATTATAATAAAATTTTTTCTCACATTAAAATTATTTAAATATGATTTTTTTTTTAAATATACCGGATTGAAAATACTAGATTGTACCCCTGATCCAGCGCCGGATTAAACAAGATGGAGGTTCTTAAACAGTCGAAATCTCGGGGAGACAGCTAATGATTTTACCAATATAATTTTATTACATAACAATTTTAGTGCCCCCCCCCCTCCCTGAAATGTTCAAAATGTCCCCACGGGGCTCTTGGAAAAATCGAAATTTATATACATTTTAAAAATTTTCACATATCCCATTGAATAAAACATTAACTTATATAAATTAATTTTAAAAGGGGAAGGGTGTAAATTTTTTAAATTTTCAGAGTTCGCCCCCCCCCTTCGAATTATATATACTTCTCTGCGATGCTTGCCACTTTTACCAGAGGTCGCGGGTTTGCATCCGCGAAAAAAATTCATTTCAATTGAATTGACTACCAATCAATTTAAATAACGGGGTCTAAATGGCCTAAGATGCCGAAAGAGTTTTAAAAAAAATCTAATGTTACGGGGCTCCTAAAAATCGTGGGCTCACCTACTCTGCCTAATGGGTAATCAGGCACTGATTGTATCTAAGTTAAAATACATATGAATGTTTTGGGAATTTAGATTCTACTGTAGTTCAATTTTTTTTTTTTTTTTTTTATAATGCTTTTATTTAACTTACTCTTTCAAAATCCCCAACGTCTTTAAGTCACTTTTCGATGAGCTAGAGGTGTGAAATCTGATATTTAAGGGTCATTTTTGATGACGCAAATAGTGAGTTGGGTTTTAACAAAATTGACCAAACTAATGTGGTACTTTATTTCACGCATCCTGCCTTCTTTTTTTTTAATACTCTATAATAAAAAAGACTAAAAAGTTTAAAATAAAAATATAATAAAAAAAACTTTAAAAAAAATGCTTTTATTTAAATTGAATTAAAAAGAGAGAAATCATTTAATTGTTCTTGTTAAAATTGTTGAATATTTATGACTTAAAATAAAAGCGTGGGGCGCTTCAAAGTGATACCGAGGCTCTAAGTATATACAATTCCTTAAGCTATCAATGTGCGCCCCACGCTTTTATTTTAAGTCGTAAATATTCAACAATTTTAACAAGAACAATTAAATTATTTCTCTCTTTTTAGTTCAATTTAAATAAAAGCATTTTTTTAAAAGTTTTTTTTTATTATATTTTTTTCCTGTTGGAAATCCCATAGCAATTTTTTTCTTCTCCTGCGTTGGTGATGGTTGCGTCTTCAGGCGCTGACATAGAAGTTGGCTATATTTTTTCAAATTTCTTTATGATTTCTGAACATCTTCAAAATACTTTCTCTCTATTCATATACAGAATGTAATAGTCTGAATTTGAGCAAGACAAAAAATAAAAAAACAATTCTTGCAACTAACTATAAACTACTATTTTAACTTTTACTAAAAGAAATAAAATATTAAATAGAGCTTCTTACCTTTTTTTTCTAAAATAGGCCTAATTATATAAATTATTCAAAAAGGGCTGCATGCTTGGAAATTATTCTTATATAAAAAATAATAATAAAAATATTTTTTCTCACCTTTCTTGATCTTCAAAGCCTTAATAAATCTAATAAATACTAAAATAGAATATTTTTCTAAATTGATTATGCAGTTATGTTATAGTTTTTTTTTTTTTTTTTTTATAAGTTAATTTCATAGAATGATTAATGAAACCATCATTCAGATACTGAAATAAGAAGATTAAAAAAAAATCAGATTGAATCTGGCTATTTAAAAAATAGAAAGTTAATAAATTATTTAAAGAAATTTATTCCTTTTATCTTTTTTTTCTTTTTTAATTCATAAATGAATGATTTTTTTGTAAAAAAATTTTTTTAATCTAAATATTTTTTTTTACTGAGATGAATCTCATTTTTTTAATTTTAAAAGCTGATAATAATTCATTTTTTTTTATATAAAATTATTATTTTTTTTTTATAAAATTAATAATTCACAATAGATCATCAAGGCACGCTATGCTAAAAATTATGTTTAAAAAAAAAATATATAACAAAAACTTCTGAAGATGGCTTTTCTAGATTTTTGCATTTTTGTACTCTCTATTCATAGTAAAATCTTTTTAAAAATTCCATTTATAATTAAAAATAGAAAGTCCTTTTCATCTGCAGGTCTATTAAGTTATAATTTAGGCCTAAATAAAAAAATTTTCAATCCAACTATGAAAGAAAGTTAAAAAAAAATTACTAAATTATTCTACAATCCACTATTTTTCTATATATATAAATATATACATATATATGTATTTATATATATAAATGGTAATGCTGTAGGGTTATTTAAAAAAAATAAAGATGCCAATTTTAAATAAATTTTTATAAATATCATAATTTAACAATAAAACTTCTTTCTATATTCAAAGAGCCAAATTCTAATTTTTGCTCATCATTGACTAGATTTTTTTTTTTTTGCTTTTTTAAATTTTTTTCTTAAATTTTTTTTTTTTACTCTCCATTCACTTAGCTAACCCAAAAAACCTTTTTTTCTTGACATACATTGAAAACAGATGTTGATGAGTTAGTTCCACACTGAATTCACTGCTAGAGTTTTAATTAGATCGTTTTTTTTTTAATTTTTTTTATTTTTTTTTTTATTTATATATATTTTTTGGTATTTTTTTAAAATTTTATTTATATATATATATATTTTTTTTTTTTAATATTATGTCAACTTTTTTTTATATTTATTTTTCAATTTTTTTTTTTGTTTGTTTAATTTTTTAATATTTTTTTTTTTTATTGACTAGGCTCGCTCGCTCACGTGGGGCCCCCATGCCATTAATGGGAAAAAGGCTGAGCCCCCTTGTGCGTTTTTTCAGTACATTTTTAAGTTCTAGTATAATATAATAATCATGTTTGGTGATAGCTGGGAATGAAAATGCTAGGAAAGTGGTCCATGTTATTGTTTTTTATTCTTTTAAGGAAAGGATTGGGAGGGGATGAAGGGGAGGAACAGGAGTAGGGGGGAGGGCGCTGCATGGCCGCCATCTTGCCGCCTTCACACTGCATACATAAATCATGTTTCTTTTTTTTTTATTTATTTATCTAGTTATTATATATTTTTTTTTTTAATATAATTTTTCCCCTTTATTTATTTAATACTTTTTTTTTTTTTTTAAATGGATTGTTGGACGGGTCTTAAAATGTGAAGTGAAGCCATTATATTTTTTTCGCATTTTACCTGAAATGCTATTTATTGTCAACTTTACTATTAACAACATTTATCAGGATTTTTTTTTTAAATTGTATTTTAATGTTATATTGTGTAAAATTTGGTTTGTGTGTCAGCTTGTTTTTGTGTTGTCTGTGTGTATGTATGTATGTGTATGTGGGTGTGTATGTATTTCTCCCCAACCTATTTACATATTTATTTATTTATATATATAATTTTTCTTTATATAAATCTTTTTTTATTTTTATTTTTGTTAGAAATTTATTCTTACATCCCTGCTCTATTTATATATATATTAATATATATATTTGAGTAATATAAATAAATAAATAAATTTGTACTTATTTATTTATTTATTATCAACAATAGCTCTGTCCTTTATTTTTTGGTGTATTTTTAACGAGTCATTTTCCTAGGGTAATGTGCGATAAATTAGTTAAGATAACGTCCATTTGATATATATACATATTTAAATTTATATATTTGTATATATATCTATATATAATATATATATAAAGGGTTCTTAAACGAATCCAAATTATATCAGGGTTCTCCAAAAATAGAATAAACATAATATTAGAGGTTTCATATGTATGTATTAATATATAAAAAAGATTGAAAATATTTGGGGAACCCTGACTCGATTCCAAATGGACGTGTGACGTATTTATTTATTTTTTTCTTGGTCAATGTGAAGGTGAAAGAACTAACAAGCCCTCGATGGCAGTGATCGTGATCACGATGATCTTGATCGTTCTTTTTATTTTATTTAAATTATATATATATATATATATATTTTTTTTTTTTTTTTTTCGAAGTTGTTTATTTCCTCGGCCTCTATTGTCGTTGTCTTTGTCGTCGTCGTCACCATCACTCCAAATGTCTCATCGTCGTCTTCGTCTTCGTCCTCCTCGTTGTCGTAGTCGTCGTCGTTGTCGTCGCCGATCAATAACACGCGAAAACCTCGTTTTCCGTTCGGCAGCAATCTTTTTAAAGAGTATAGAACAAGGCCTCTTACCATAGATCTCCTTTCATAATATGACGACAACGATGACGACCATGCCAATTTGACATTCCTAGACTAACTAAGGAAATTGCTTTAGCTACTTTTATTTATTTATTTATTTATTTTTTGCTAAAAATCAAAGGGTGACCCTTTGGCTTGCGGGCCCCGCGTTTGGCCAGCCCACTCGTTGGCTAAAAAAAGGAGGACAAAATCACACGCGTAATGTGTGTTTGTATTTTGTGTATATATATTTATATTTATTTTTTCTATATACACACAACGATAGCAACAATTTTTAATAATCAATCAATAACGTTTTTATATACATATATATTATATTAATATATATATATATAGTATATAGATATATATACTCAATTAAAGTGGGGGAAAATTGCTCATTTGAATAGAGCCATTCATACAAATCAAATTTTGTTTATCAAAGACTTGAACAAGAGTGTGGGAAGAGAAAGAATAATGATAATCAAATTGAATCAAGAGACCTCAGCAAAATATTATATACTGTTTTTTTTTTGTTTTTTTTTTTTAACTTATTCATCAAACTTAATATTTTTTTTTTTATTTATTTATTTTTTTTTTTTAATATAAAAAATATAAAAAAAAGTTATTTTAATAATTATTAAAAAATGTTGACATATAAAATCACTTTTTTTATTTTTATTTTTTTTTTTTTAATAATTTTTTCGATTTTTTTTTTTTGGGAGGGGGGGGATTTTTAAATTTATTTTTTTTACAAAATATTAACTTGTCCAAAAAACGCAACTCCAATGAGATTTTCAACAGAGATATTTTCATATTTATCAGTCATCTTCAGGTACACCCTATAAAATAAATTGTAACAAATTTGTCATTTTGAAGATATTTTCATTTTTAGTTTTTTCATTTTTTTTTTTTTTTTTTTTTTCATTTTTAATAACTTGTAATTATTTTTTTCTCTTCATAAAAAATAAACAATCACTTATATGATATTATACAAATGGAGTGTTTTTTTTTTAAATGTAATTATGTATAAATGTGTTTATGTTATGTAGGTGTGTTAATATGTTAGTGTAATGTGTTTTTAATATTTTAGTTCTTTTTTTTTTTAATAATTCTTAAATCGACTAGAATATTTTTTGCACTTTTTAGGCGAAAATTTATTTATTTATTTATTTTTTTTGTGGCATGAAGCGTCCGCGAAGGCCCGCGCATGGACCACCCAAGAAAACCAAATTTAAATTTGTTTCTATTTACACCTTTGGCTAATCGTGAGATTGACAGTTGGTTGATCTCGATTTTGGTCCGGCCCGGGCGGCTGCGGCCCACTAGCCCAAATTTTTTTGTGGGACGGCAAATTAAAAAAAAAATGCCCTCTGCCCTCTCCCCCGACCGGACTATTTTTAGACCATAGTTGCAAAACATCAACAAGAAAACACAAAATTATTATTTAAAAATATTATTATCAAATATACATTAAAATTTACAAAAATAGGCCTATAAATTTCCAAAGAAATTATTAGTAAAATTAAAATTACATTCATTTATATTTGACTTAACAATTTACAAAATCAACAAAAATATGTTTACAATTTTGTATTCATTTACAAAATTTCACTGTAGTATGCTTCTCTTTAGAAAAGAAGTGAAAATAATTCTTAAAATTATAAAAATACAAGGTAATATAATAAGTAAATTAAATTATAAATAATTGTATATATCTCTAGAAATTATTATTTTTCCTAATAATACAACACCCGAATATGCCATTGCATTTAAATATATTCACTTCATTTACAAATAATTAACATTTCATTAACCTAATCAATATTCCATTATTTATATATATAAAAATATCTTTTTCCATTTAAGTATACTATAAATGATGTTGCAACTATGACCTTTCTTTAAAACCAATTCCTCTGCTCTAAAAGTTAAATTTTTATTTTTTTCCTTTATTCAAATAATATAAATAATTTTTCCTAATCATGAAGCTTTTTTGTTTTTAGCATTTTATTAAAAATGGATTTAATTATGTTAAATTATTACATTATTTATTCATTTCTACGTCTTTTTTTTTAAATAATTTCTTCTTTATTCTGAAATTTTTTTTATGAATTAATGAGGAAGGCGGAGAGTGAGGGTAAGGAGGGTGGGAGACGGGGAGCCCATCCCAGTCCAATTGGTTTGTTAACCTTTTTAATATTCTTATAGTCCAAGAATCTCATCATTTTTTCATAATAAAATCTTAGATTAGGACACATAGAAAGTTTTAGATCTTATTTATTGCTGTATATAAAAGAAATCAAAGAAAATATACCCACACAGAAGCTCCATTTTTTGGAAATGTTTCATTTGTACCACGGTATTTATGCCAAAACATCTTCGGCTTCCCAAAGCGGTTCCCAAAGTTAAGCAAACAAATAAAAACTTAGAGTAAAAAATTCATCAATATAGGCTACCTATTTACCTACTTATTAAAATATAATAAACAAATAATATTTTAGTAAGGTTTTTGCAAATGAAATTATAAAATTATTTTTTTAAATTCACCGCTTAAATAAACAAAGTTTATTTTTATTTATATACTGATGTAATCCATGAAATTAGTAATGTTTTGAACTGCTAATATAATTAATTATCCTTCTTTCACCATCCTTTTATTTTTATTAAATGAACCCGAGGTGATTCTTTCGCCCAATCACTCACTTTGGGAACCAGGGATCTAAGCAAATTTTATTTATTATTGATTAATCATTTTGCCCTGAGCATCTCTCTGGACTTTTAAATCGTAGCCCCTATATATATAATTGCAACAATCAAACTTCCGATTATTATAAAATTTGTTTCTTCTATCTATAATATAAATACAATGATATTCCCGTAACAAGTGTAGTTTTGGAGGTATACTTAAAATTCAGTTAGCACCGGAAATATTTAAAAAAAAACCCTTTCTCAAGCAAAAGACTTTAACTTTTTTTTTGTATTAAACTTAGAGTATTTAAAAAACATCTTTTATACAAATATGTGAAAAATTGCTCCAACTATGGAATTGTACTCAAATGCTTAGCTGAATTGTAGTAAAATTATTTTGTTTTTATTTTAAAAAATTTTATCTTTTTCCGGAATTTTGTATTTGTTTATTTTTTTTTAAATAAATAAATCCTAGGATGTGGTTCGAATTAAACACATTCGTGATAAAAAAATCCTAGGATGTTACTTTTGAAATAAGTGTGAAAGTTTTTCACTATCAGAAATTCAAAACTAAACGACGGTTTTCGCAAAAACAGTCACAGTTTCGACATTATTTGACAACTCTCGGTCCTATAAATATAATTAAACAATAGTAGGCCTGATGATTGTCAAAAAAATAACAGAAACTTTGACAATTTTTGCAAAAACATCCGTCTTGCTTGAGTTTTGAAATAAAAAATTTCCTCTGTAACATGTTTAAGATTCATCTATTCTTAATCAATTTGTACTGTTGCTTAAACATTTTCACATTTATTCTACTCTCTCTTATCAGAAATTTCTTATTTTATACGAGTACATCAATCCAAACATTCCATCCATTTAACATTAAGGAAGTCCTTTTGACATAGCTCGTGCCAATTGGCTGAATCCCACTACTCTATAAACACATTTAGAATGATCTCTAAAAATTGTTGATACAATTATATTACTAGATTAATAATATAAAAGATTTATCTTTTTAAATCTAGACTAATTCAAATCATATTTATTTTCATCATAATAAACCTAAATTGAGGTTAAACCAACAATAAATAGTTTTCGCTTTTGGATAGTTGCCTAGAAGTCGAGAAAAAACAAAAAAACGACGGAAATTTTTTTACTGATTATAAAAAAAAAAATAATATTTCTATTGGGTGGGGGGAGTGCTTGTCTAACCTGGAGAAGAAGAGGGAGAGATTCTTGGACTAGCTAGCATTTTTTTTTTTTTTTTTTTTTGATGAATTTTTTTTTTCATTTGGCTGGCTGGGGGTGTTTTGGGGGCGAGGCGCCGCCGCCGCCGGGGCTCGATCGATGGCCGCCCCCGGGCCTCCAGGACCACCGAAGGCCCTCTCTACTCTCCTAGTATTAAAGTCGAAGGTACTTGGTACTTCTAAATTAGGGCGTAGATGAGTTTCACATCTCCCCCTCCAATATACAAAATTTCGCATTCTTATACCTAAATAACAAAAGGAGGCCGCTGTTTGACTTGAAATTGACCCCCACCCCAATCGAAGCATAGCTATACTTGGTGTTTTCAACCTTTTTTTTTTATATATATTGTCTTCTATATACAGTATATAGTTTCTTTTTTTTTTTTGAAGGGTCTATCACAGGCCTTTTCACGTTGTGGCGTCACAATTTGTGTAGTTCTTAGATTGGGGAAATTCATCATTAATATTAAAATGTCCATTGTACATATTCTTCAGTGATAGAGAGAGAGAGAAAGTTTATATACACCGTGTGTGTATGTATGTAATGAGTAAATTGTAAGGTGTAAAGAAGAAGTTGTGTTGTATGTTTTGTAGTACAATGGCAGGGCAGCTGAAGCCCTGCTCAGGGTGGGGTTTTCGGGGGGGGGGGGGGAGTTTCGGGGGGTGGCAGGGCCGGGGGAGCCAAACAGCGGCGGCCGCTCCTTCGATCCCCGTCGGATTCCGGGTCGAGTTTGAGTGGGCCGAGGGCTCAGGGCTCAGGGCTGGGTTTTGCCGGCAAAACGGTAAAAGGGGTGAGTTTGGTGGCTTGTCATAGGGCTTGACTGGCTTCGAGGGTCTGTGTCTCTCTTATGTGTGTCTGTCTCTGTGTGTATGTGTATAATGTATGTTTTTTTTGTATGTATATATGTGTGCACCTAGTTATTCATTCTTTCCTTCAAATTGGACCAAAGATGATGATGTGTTAGGGGGAAGTAGTCAAGGTTTAGAGCTGAGGTTTAGAGCTTCTGATATGACGTTGACTTCAATTATTATTCCGCTAAAATTCTTTTTTTTTTTTTTGTAATATCTTTTTCATTTTTTGCTACTTTTTTTTTTTGTTGACAATTTTTTTTTTTTTAAACCCCCTCTAAAAAATTTCCCCTATGTATGTATGTATGTATGTATGTTTTGTTTTATTTTTTCTTTTTTTTTTTTTTATTTTTTTTATTTTTGTTTTGATTTTATTACAAAATTGGTGAATGTTGTCTGGTCGGTATTTTTTTTTTTTTTTTGTTGTTGCTCATTCCCCTTTGCTTTCTTGTTCCCTTCGAACTTGAGTGACTGCAAAAGAGGTTTATGTGCGTTATAATTTTTTTTTTTTTTATTAAGGGGGAGAGTAAAAGGGTGGCTTTGAAGGGTGAAGTAATAAGAGAGCAACGGGGATTGATTGCCCCTGGGACCAGACAACCGATAGCGGTCTAACATTTAAACGCTACTGAACAAACCAAAGAGCTGCCCAGAGGACCCACCATCGCGGGGTCACATATTTTTTCTTTTTTCTTTTGTTAAAAAACATTTTAATATTTTTTTTTTTTTAATATATATTTATATATATTAATATCGCGCACGAGTGTCTCTATAAAAGAAAGTCTAGGTTTGGTTCGTGGTGGGATCCGGGGTGCACGATACGCGTGCCCCCCGCCCGGCTATTACGTCAACCCCAATTGAAGAAGCACCACAAGCACAAGACATGCCACTGACGATGCGGTCCGTCTTTGCTCAGCTGCCTTACTAGTCCTGATTGCAGGACACGCACTCGGTTTATTTTGTTGTTGCTGGTTGTTGCTAGAGGTGGCTGATATCGTTGTTGTTGTTGTTGTTGTTGTTGGTATTTGCCACGGACAAACACCAGCAGCCGGTGGGGTTGGCTTTTTCGCTCGACAACTTGACCAATCGGCCAAATCACTTAAAAGACGGCCTTCGCTGCCGCCTTGGCACATTTGCCCCTGATTCTTGTTGTACTTGTTGTTCAGGTTGTTGTTCATGTAGAGGCCGCATGGTTCGTAGCAACAAGGAGGATTACCGAATAGACTGCGCTCCTGCTGCTCCCCCGTTTCCGGGATATTCGGATCTGAAAATATTAAACCAAAGTTGAAAAATATAATTACATTTAAATAGAGGAATGAATAAGACGGATTTTCTTTCTTTTATTCTAAATCTATATTCTCAATAATTCAAGGATATATGGACGATGTTATGCATAAAGGAACCAAGCGCTATTTTGATCGAAATTGAGTTAAGACCGCCATCTTTT